>CM069148.1:9348303-9638303 GCA_035221665.1 Okamejei kenojei | reverse complement strand
ACTTCATTTTAAGGGTGTCTAGTCAATCACAGATGCTATCAATATTGTCTTGTGTATTTTAACTTTGTGTTGAAATTGAACTGGATAATTCTTCCAAAATCTACTGCCTGTCCTCCCTACTGCACAAAGCCCTGTTTGGCCATCATCTTCTATCCTCACTGAGTCAGCTACATACAATATCCCTAATGTGTAGGATAGTGCTAGTGCTAGTTGGTCGGCGCAGACTCAGTGGGCCGAAGGGCCTGTTTCCACTTTGTATCTCCAAGGTCCAACATTTAAAGTACTGTTAAAATTGGGAGTAAGGAATAGAAATGGCATTGACTTGCCAGGGTTCTGAAATACGGACCAAAAATGGACTCAGATGGACCTAGGAAGAAATATTACAGAGGACTAACCACAATGACTGTAGACACAAGGAACTGCAGGTGCTGGTTTACAAAAAAAAAACCTCACAAAGTGCCGGAGTAACCCAGCAGATCAGGCAGCATCTTTGGAGAACATGGATAGGTGACGTTTTGGGTCAGGTCCCTTCCTCAGACTGAGAGACAAGGAAGAGGGAAAACTAGTGGTCGGAAAAGGTACAAAGAACAAAAGAGGGAATGGCATGATAAGGACACGTCAAGTCGAAGGTACTGATCTTTTTTTCCTTCTTTTCCTCTTCAAAACAGTTCCTTTGCCAACAACTGGGCAATAATTTATCAGGTGGGTGCCGTCAACATCGACAGAACATCTTGCTGGGGGAGGTTTGACCGACTCCCGAGGCCTCAGCTTCAGAAGGTGGTCGTCCCCTCTCGAGAGCTCGCTTGGCCACTGCAGCTGCATCCATGGACTCGACCAACTGCCAGGCCTGCGGTCCAGATCGGTGGCCATCTGGTACGGGAGCCTGCACTCCCCACCTGACACCAATGCTCCTCACTGTTTCTCTCAACGCTTCTCCATTCTGCATTTGCCACTCTGCATATTATATAAGCTCAGATCTACTGTGATTCCACTGCGTCTTTCTTCATGACAGGCTGCCTTTTCTCATCTCCCTTTCCCTCAGTCAATTTTCATGCGTTCATAAGTCATCGAAGCAGAATTAGGCCATTTGGCCCATCGAGTCTACTCCACTATTCAATCATGGCTGATCTATCTTTCCATCTCAACCCCATTCTCCTGCCTTCTCTCCATAACCCCCTGACACCTGTACTAATCAAGAACCTATCAATCTCCGCTTTAAAACTACTTTGCTTCTTCAGCTGTCTGTGACAATGAATTTCACAGATTCACCAAGCTGTGACTAAACAATTCCTCCTTTTTAAAGGTACGTCCTTTTATTCTGAGGCTGCGCCCTCTGGTCCTCGACTCTCCCACTAGTGGAAACATCTTCTCCACAACCACTCTATTGTGGACAATTTGTTTGGAGATACAGCATGGAAATGGGCCCTTCAGCCCACCCTGTCCACTCTGACTATCGATCACCAGTCCTCTAGTTCTGTGTTACCACATTTTCTCAACCTACACACTAGGGGCAATTTAAAGAAGCAAATCAACCCTCAAACCCTGTGTGTCTTTGGACTGAGGTAGGAAACCGGAGTGCCCGGAGGAATCCCATGTCGTCACAGGGAGAACGGGCAAACCTTGCACAGACACAAAGATCCGTAGTCAGGATCGAACCTGGGACTCTGGCTCTGTAAACCACTGCACCACCGTGCTATCCTCACCTACAAACGTCAGTAGCAGCCGAGAACTCCAACTAAACTTTGAACCATTTCCAACTTTAGGGACTTTGGGCTTTGTTTTATTTTGCACTAAATAGTTTTTTTTTAATTTACTAAACATCTTTTTTTCATTGTTTGTTTATCATGTTAACCATTTGAGTCCTTTTTTTTCGTGCCTGTTGTGCTACTGTAAGTAAGAATTTAATTGTTCCATTTCGGTACATATGACAATTAAACTCTCTTGACTCTCGGTGAGAAGAGTACAAAGAAGCCTTTTGTCCCATTGCATTTTGCCTGTGAGGAACAAAACACATTTCTAAACAGATTTATACCGATTTTCAGTAAACACACACACAATAGCGTGTGTGTGTGTGTGTGTATACGTGTGTGTGTGACTGTATCTTTAGGTGTGTGTGTGTATAGAAACATAGAAAATAGGTGCAGGAGTAGGCCATTCGGCCCTTCGAGCCTGCACCGCCATTCAATATGATCATTGCTGATCATCCAACTCAGTATCCTGCACCTGCCTTCTCTCCATACCCCCTGATCCCTTCAGCCACAAGGGCCACATCTAACTCCCTCTTAAATATAGCCAATGAACTGGCCTCAACTACCTTCCGTGGCAGAGAATTCCACAGATTCATCTCGGTCCTAAAAGACTTCCCCCTTATCCTTAAACTGTGACCCCTTGTCCTGGACTTCCCCAACATCGGGAACAATCTTCCTGCATCTAGCCTGTCCAACCCCTTAAGAATTTTGTAAGTCTCAATGGATCAATGGATGAATGGAAACTTTATTGTCATTCAGACCTATCGGTCTGAACGAAATTTCGTTGCCTGCAGTCATACATATAGTAAATAACAAAACACACAATAAACACATATTTAACATCCACCACAGTGAGTTCACCAGACACCTCCTCACTGTGATGGAAGGCAAAAATCTTGTCTTTGTCTCTTCCCTACTTGTTCTTCCTCTTCCTCTGCGTTGAGGCGACGCGGGCCTCCGATGTTGTGACCGCACCGGGTGATGTAAATAAGTCCCGTGGGTGAACCGCGCTCTGCGAGCGGGCCGGTTCAACTCCGCGGCCCGGGGCGGTCGAAGCTGCCGAAGCTGCCGCCCTCCAGTCCAGCGGACGCAGCTGTTGCCGCGGGAGCTCCAGCAGGTCATCAACCTGTGACCGGCGAGCTCCCGACGATGTCGTCCACTGGGCCCGCGGCCGAACCTCCGAAGTTGCTGCCGCCGCCACCGGAAAGTCGGGCCGCCGGATCGCCGGAGCGCCTGAACCCGCCGCAGCCCCGAGTCGGCCAGCCTCGCGCTGGTAAGTCCTGGCTGGCTCTGCCTCCGGAGCCTCGGGTCGGTCGCAGTTGGAGGCTGTCAGCTCCGCCATTAGGCCTCAGCGCAGACGGAGACGGAGACGGGGGATACGACAAGAAAGTCGCGTCCCCCCCAAAAGGAAGAGACTAAAAACGTTTCTCCCACCCCTCCCACACACATACACTACATAATAACTCAATATTTACACCCTAAAACAAGACAAGAAAACAACAACAAAAAAAAGAAAAACAGACGGACTGCAGGCGAGCCGCTGCTGCCACTGGATGCGCACCCCACCACGTCTCTATGAGATCCCCCCTCAATCTTCTAAATTACAGCGAGTACAAGCCGAGTCTATCCAGTCTTTCTTCATATGGAAGTCGTGCCATCCCAGGAATCAGTCTGGTGAACCTTCTCTGTACTCCCTCTATGGCAATGTGTGTCTGTGTGTGTATCTGTATGTGTGTTTGTTTATTTGTGCTTATGTCTATACATGTGTGTGTGTACCTATTTGTGTGTGTCTGTCTGTATGTATATGTGTGTGTGTCTGTATGTGTGTCTGCAGGTATGTGCGCATGCGTGTGTGCATGTGTGTCTGCATGTTTTCATCCTTTATGGAACATGGTTGTCACGGGTCACATTGACGTGTCCAATTCAATGGGTCAGTCTGCTGACCACAGTTCAGTGGAAGCTCCCTGGGGCATTGGCCCTGGAGCATAATTGTGAGCAACAGCATGGTCCTGGTCTGAACATCTTCACGTCACTCCATGCAGGTGAGAAAGTTAAAGCATTGAATAAATCTTGTGTGGAAACCTAATATAATTATAGTAACTGGAAATTACAGGAATGATCATTCATTAAAGTCATTCAGAGAAGGAAATTTGTTATCCTTAGCTAGTCTGCCCTTTATGTGATTTGGGTCCCATGGTAATGTGATTGGATGTTAACTGGTCATGGGGGAATTAGGAATGGATTACATACTCATAGACACACAGAGGCACACACAGGCACACACACACATGCAATCACGGGCGCACACACGCACAGGCACACACATGCGCACACGCAAACACATACAGACACACAGGCACACACGCATACATACACACAGGCATACGCATAAACACACATAAACATGCAAACACACAAGCACAGCATACACAGATGCACACACAGACACAAAATGCTGCAGTAGGCAACTCCGCAGCAGGGTGATGCCATCCGGTTCGACATCCCGTAGGGGGGACACTGAAGGGGAGGTCGACAACATGAGCCCCATGCTGCAGTAACTCAGTGGGACAGGCAGCATCTCTGGAGAGAAGGAATGGGTGACGTTTCGGGTCAAGACCCTTCTTCTGACTCAACCCGAAACGTCACCCATTCCTTCTCTCCAGAGATGCTGCCTGTCCCACTGAGTTACTCCTGCATTTTGCGTCTACCTTCGAATTAAACCAGCATCTGCAGTTCTTTCCTGTACATTCACAGACGCACATACACACACAGACATACACACATATACTCTCAGACACACACACACACACCCACAGACATGCACGCGCACACACACGTACCTCATCAATGCTCTGATACTCAGACAAAGTCAGAACTTGAACTTGTTACCTTAACATTTCACCCCATGCCCCAGGGATGCGAATGGCTCAAGATTCAACAGGTAGGCCCTGGGAATATGAGCGTATATGGGCGATTAACTACGGTTCTGCCTTACAGTTCAGTCTGCCTTTCAACTCATCTCATTAGCAGCCAAGATATATGCAGCCAGAACATGAGTTTGGAAGATCAACACTTTCTCGGGGCTGTCAAAATGAGGCATAATTACTGCGTGGCTGCATCACTCAGCTTTTTCAGTCCTATTTCCCAGCAGAATCTTATCAGGCAATCGTCATCAGCTCTTAGTTCCAAATGATCCTCAAAGAACCATGTTCTAGATCATTCAGTCTCATCTGTAGTCAAGTGGTTCTCTCTTCACACCTCACCCTAACACTGACATATTAATAATTCTACCCACCAACTTCCTTTCAATCCTGAAGCGAGTGTGACAATTATTTCTCTCAAAATTTAGCGGAAATGAAATCTTGAGATAAATGCGTTTATTTCCACAAATTAACTGCCCGGAAGGCAATTTGAGGAAGGTTCACTCTTTGAAATGTGGACAACAACCATTCGGAGCAAAACGCAAAGTGCTGGAGTCAAGGGCCTGTCCCACTTTCACGACCTCTGCCGAGTTTGCCCTTGACTCATACTCGCAGCATGGCTGTCACGAGGTCGTAGGAGGTCGTAGGTAGGTCGTGATCATATTGAATGGCGGTGCAGGCTCGAAGGGCCGAATGGCCTACTCCTGCACCTATTTTGTATGTTTCTATGTTTCTATGTGATGCTAGTCGTAGGTACTCGTGGCATCAAGTAGGCCGGGGCGTTTTTCTAGCCTGATGAAAAATGTCCACGAGTAAAAACGGTCATGAATTAAGTCGTGAAAGTGGGACAGGCCCTTAACAGCGGGTCAGGCAGCACCTGTGGAGGGACGATAGACACAAAGTGCTGGGGTAACTCAGCGGGTCAGGCAGCATCTCCGGAAGGAATGGACGGACAGGCGACATTTCGGATCGGGAGCCTGCTTCAGACTGATTGTATTAGGGAAGGGGAGGAAGCTGGCAAAGAGAGCTAGGGATGGGACAAAGCATGGCAAGTGACAGGAATCTGGGTCAGAACATTGTTTAACAGCAGGAGCGACGCAGGAATTACAGGGGGGGGGGGGGGCAACGTGAGGGGTGGACAACTTCTTCAAAGTAGTATGTGTAAGAAAGAACTGCAGATGCTGGTTAAAATCGAAGGTAGACACAAAGTGTTGGAGCAACTCAGTGGGACAGGCAGCATCTCTGGAGAGAAGGAATGGGCGACGACCCGAAGCTTCACCCATTCCTTCTCTCCAGAGATGCTGCCTGTCCCACTGACTTGCTCCAGCATTTTGTGTCTACCTTCTTCAAAGTAGTCATACGTTGAGGAGATTTTGCTGTAGAACAGCGAAAATGCAGATAGAGTCATAGAATCATACAGTGTGGAAACAGGTCCTTCAGCCCAACTTGCCCATTCCGACCAACATCCACACTAGTCCCACGCTTGGCCCATATCCCTCTAAATCTACCCTATCCATGTACCTGTCCAAATGTTTTTTAAACATTGCGATAGTCTCAACTACCTCCTCTGGCACGGAGGATGCTGGAATCTTCAGCAAAACACAAAAGTGCTGGAGCAACTCAGCGGGTCAGGCAGCCTCCGTGGAGGGAATGGACAGAAGATGTTTCGGGTCAGCGCTCTGCACTGGGAACGACAGATGCTGGAATCTTGAGCAAAGCCATCTAGGAACCCGAAACGTCGTCTGCCCATTTCCCTCCGCAGATGCTGCCTGACCACTGAGGTCCTCCAGCACTTTGTGTTTTGCTCAAGACTTCAGCATCTGCAGTTCCTTGTGAACATCCATTGCCTATTGTATTTGATGGGGGGGGGGGGGGGGGGGGGGAAAAGCCGACCTTGATTACTTGATCATGCAGGAAGAGGAATAGACATTCAGATCCATGCAGCCATCTCCAATTGCAAGGATGCCTCACGTATCACAATACCTGTGAGAGGCAACAAACCAGACACCATCCCGAGCCAATTAGGCTGAAAATTTCTGACATTTTCCTTTCTTAGTCCCTCGGGTGTCCAGCAGACCAGTGGAAGTTGCGTGCTCCATCTATAAACTGACAGCATCGGTCTCCAGCTCTCGTTATTTAATCCTTGGCCAAAAATTCTCAAGCGTCATGTCATCCAGAGTAACTGTTGCAATCGAGGTACGGAGGTGCAGAAAACTAAACCAACTCTTTTCTTTTCAAGAAAGAGCAATTGGCAATTTGGCAGAGTATTATCCAGAGAGAATGGCTTCCACAAAAGGTACAGATGGGTGGATAATTTAGGAAGACTATAAAGGAATGGAAATATAACGTGAAACAGTTCTATCTGGTCGGGCACATCTGGTCGGTGGGGCGATGGGCCTGTTTCCCTGCTGTATCGCTAAACTAAACTAAACAAACGCAATGTTTTGCTTGTTGTTAGATTCCATTTAATGCGCTTGACTGTAGTAAAGCCATGCTTGAGGTATGAGGTGAGATCCCACTGTGGGTGCTGGCATTGGTATCAGTAGCTGAGCGGGAGCTGATAATTTGCCAAAGGCAGATCGAGCCCGGGGGCAGGCAGTGGCCAAGCCAGTGAGCACTCCATTAATTACAGCTCGGAAAAAAAAACTCTTCTTGAAAATGTATTCACACGGTGGATGGTGGTGGGCGCATGGAGCGAACTGCCAGAGGAAGTGGTTGAGGCAGGTACAATAATTGAATTTAAAAGGCTTCTGGATGGGAAGATGGATAGGAAAGAGAGATTTCCTATAGGAAAGATGGATTTAAGAGAGAGTTAGATAGAGTTCTAGGGGCTAGTGTAATCAAGGGATTTGGGGAGAAGGCAGGCACAGGTTATTAATTGGGAACGATCAGCCATGATCACAATGAATGGCGCTGCTGGCTCGAAGGGCCGAATGGCCTCCTCCTGCACCTATTTTCTATGTTTCTATGTTTCTATGAAAGGTTTGAAGGGATGCGGGTCAAATAGGTGGGGCAGATGGGGCATCTTGGTCAGCATGGAGGAATTTCTTTAGTCAGAGGGTGGTGAATCTGTGGAATTCAATGCCACTCACGGCTGTGGAGGCCAAGTCAATGGGTATTTTTATGGCGCAGATTGACAAATTCTTGATTAGTATGGGTGTCAGGGGTTATGGGGGGAAGGCAGGAGAATGAGGTTGAGAGGGAAAGACAGATCAGCTACGATTGAATGGTGAAGTAGACTCGTGGGGCAGAATGTCCTAATTATGCTCCCATAACTTATGAACATGAATTCGGCCAAAGGGCCTGTTTCCGTGCTATATGACTCAATGACCCTAAAATGCAGGTAGGATGGTGAAGAGAATCTGAATGAGCTTTTGTGTGATGGATAACTATTCTATGGTCATGAAAGTAAAAAGGAGGTGGAAGAGAAACAAATATTATTCTGTTGTTTCCAACAGAGCAAGTGACCACTCTTTGACAGTACATCAAGGCAGTGTATCACTTTGGAATAGCTCAAAGATGTCAGAAGTGCAAAACATAATCTTTGTGTTGACATTCAATTAACCTAAGGTACAATCTTTCCCTCCAGGCATGAGCTATGACTGAATGAGTGACATTCGTTTCCTTTGGTCAAATGAATCAGAATTTAAGATCAACTATGAATACTAACGTCTCAGAGTTGTAGAGTCATAGGGAAATACAGCGTGGAAACAGGCCCTTCAGCCCAACTTGCCCACACTGGCCGGCATGTCCCAGCTACACTAGCCTCCTTCATTGTCAGAGTGAGACCAAACGCAAATTGGAGCCTTGTACCTCCTCCAACCTCATCTACTATATCCGTTGTTCAAGATGTGGACTCTTATACATCGGTAAGACCAGAAGTAGACTGAACACCTTCGCTCAGTTCTCCTGGACCTACCTGATCTCCCGGTTGCTAAACACTTAAATTCCCCGTCCTACTCCCACACTGACCTTTCTGTCCTAGGCCTCCTCCATTGTCAGAGTGAGGCCCAACACGAATTGGAGGAACAGCATCTCATATTTCGCTTGGGCCGCTTACAACCCAAGGGCATGAATAACTTCAACTTACCCCTGCTTTCCCTTTCTCTCCAACCCTCCCCCACCCAAGTCACACCTAGAAAACAGCTTACAATGGCCTGTTTCCTTTATCATTGTTACTTTTTTGCATATCTTTCATTCATGTGTTCTATATCTCGCTACATCATCATCTATAGCTCTCCTTTCCCTTTCCCTTTCCCATGACTCTCAGTCTGAAGAAGGGTCTCAACCTGAAACGTCACCCATTCCTTCTCTCCAGAGATGCTGCCTGTCCCGCTGAGTTACTCCAGCATTTTGTGTCTATCTTCTGTTCCTCAGCTTAGTAGTGTGACACTTCAGGCATCTGTACCTCCACCCTGATGGTAGTAGTGAGAAAATGGCCTGGCCCGGAAAATGAGAAACCATGATAATAGATGCCCTCGATCATGGAAGGCTGTATTGATAAACAGGTTACTGTCTATGTGTAGGATGGAACTGCAGATGCTGGTTTAAACTGAAGATGGACACAAAAAGCTGGAGTAACTCAGCAGGTCAGGCAGCATCTCTGTAGAAAAGGAATAGATGATGTTTCAGGTTGAGACCCTTCTTCAGTGTCTAAATTCACTGGAATTTAGAAGGATGAGAGGGGAACATAACATTCTTAAGGGATTGGACAGGCCAGATGTAGGAAAAATATTCCCGATGTTGGGGGAGTCCAGAACCAGGGGTCACAGTTTAAGAATAAGGGGTAGGCCATTTAGGACTGAGATGAGGAAAAACGTTTTCACCCAGGGAGTTGTGAATCTGTGGAATTCTCTGCCACAGAAGGCAGTGGAGGCCAATTCACTGGATGATTTCAAGAGCGAGTTAGATATAATTTTTAGGGCTAATGGAATCAGGGGATATGGGGAAAAAGCAGGAACAGGGTACTGATTTTGGTTGATCAGTCATGGTCATATTGAACGGCGGTGCTCGCTCGAAGGGCCGAATGGTTTACTCCTGCACCTATTTTCCATGTTTCTTTGACCCGAAACGTCGCCAAGATATTCTCTATATTCAGAAGAAAATTTGATGAGGCTCTTTTCCTTCGGGATGGCAGAGTGGGCAGTTTTGAGAGTTGTGTCAAAAGCCTTGTCGTTTCTGCTGCGTATTATGCAGGTTGCACAGAATGCATTCACAACGCGCCTTTCATCATGCAATTCCTCCAGCAACCCTCCACAGCCAACGGTCCTGCAAATTACAGTCACACTTGTAACCCAGGCAAATCTAAATTAAACATCATTTGCCTTTTGTTAGCACTCTCAACAGCTTATGTTATGCTATAATATTTTCCTTTTGTTAGAAAAAGCAAACATATTTGTCAAGGACCGACTGAATTAAAATGTATTCAGCAGCAACTGCCACAAGTTATATATAAATATTTTTTATTCATCCCTTTTCCTCATTGTTGTACTAAGGTGAGTATAAATCTATGCAATTGATTCAGTAATGGCTTCCATCCCCAAACAAAACAAAAACTAATTCAAATTGCGAATGTATTGTGATTGAGAAACAGCACCAGGGGTATTCTGATCGCTGCTGGTAGCCGGGGAACGTGACAAGGTAAAAGCTGATGAGAAAGGGAAAGAGATTTTAGGATTGCACTTTGTAAGCCTTGAAGGAAGATCTTAATCAGGAGAGGGAAGTGGACAAAGATGGAGAGGTTTGAGGAGATTGTATTTCCGGAGATTGAACAAAAGAACCGAGAGGCAAAAGAACAGAATTCACATAAGTTCATAAATGATAGCAGCAGAATTAGGCCATTCGGCCCATCAAGTCTACTCCACCATTCAATCATGGCTGATCTATCTCCGCCTCCTAACCCCATTCTCCTGCCATCTCCCCATAACCCCAACTGACACCTGTACAAATCAAGAATCTATCTATTTCTGCCTTCAAAATATTCATTGACGTGGCCTCCACAACCTTCTGTGGCAAAGAATTGCACAGATTCACCACCTTCTGACTAAAGAAATTCTTCCTCATCCCCTTCCTAAAAAAATCATCCTTTAATTCTGAGGCTATGACCTCCAGTCCTAGACTCTCCCACTAGTGGAAACATCCTCTGCACATCCACTCTGTCCAAGCCTTTCACTATTCGGTACGTTTCAATCAAGTCCCCCCTCATTCTTCTAAACTCCAGCGTGTAGAGGCCCAGTGCCGACAAACGCTCATCATATGTTAACACAATCTCGGGTGGGACAATAAGAGCAGAGCAGGTTAGGAGGTGCTGAATGACATGGAGCATAGAACATAGGACAGTACTGCACAGGAACAGGCCCTTCGGCCCATAATATCTGTGCCGATCATGATGCCAACAACTCACCACTGCACATGATCCACACCTCTCCATTCCTTGCATATCCATGTGTGAATCTAAAAGTCCCTTAAATACACCATTGTATCTACCTCCGAACTCCTAACATTGAAATCCAGAAATCCGTCACCCTCAGTGATGGACTTGCCCCACACATCTCCTTTAAACTTTAAACCCCTGTACCTTAAAGCTATGCCGTACGTCTTTAACTTTCCCACCCTGACTGTCTACCCCATCTATACCTCTCTTAGTTGTATATGCTTCTGTCAGGTCATCCCTCAATCTCTAGCATTCCAGAGAAAACAACCCAAGTTTATCCAACCTCTCCTTGTAGCTAATCCCGCTTAATCCAGGCAACATTCTGGCGAACCTCTTCCACACCCTTTCCAAAGCCGACACATCCTTCCTACAACGAGGTGACCAGAAATACATGCAATACTCCAAATGTCGCCTAAACAAAGTCTTATAGAGTTGCATTATGACTTGCTGACTCCCATACAATGCTTCTCAACTACTCTCTCTATTTATGTTGCCACTTTCGGGGAGCCATAAATCTGGACCCCTAGTTCTGTCTGTGCATCAATGCTATCAATGCTACTTAGGATGTAACATTAATAGCATTTGGAGTATTGCATGCGATTCTGATCGACCCATTATAGGAAGGATGTGGGGGCTTTGGAGAGTGTGCAGAAGAGGTTTACCAGAACGTTGCCTGCATTAGAGGGTGTTAACTGTAAGGGAGTTTGGAAAACCTGGACTAATATTCTATGGAAAGGCTGAGGTTGACTGGAGCCATGAAAGATGTATATAAGATTACGATGTATAGATTGGGTAGACAGTCAGAACCTTTACCTCAGGGTGGAAAAGTCAAAGATTAGAGGGCATAGCTTTAAGGTGAGAGGGGTAAAATTTAAAAGAGATTTGCGGGGCAGGTTTTTTACACAGAGGGTGGTAGGTACCTGGAATGTGCTGCCCGGGGTGGTGGGTGGAGGCAGGTACAACAGTGGCATTAAGAGGCTTTTAGATTGGCACATGGATATGCAGGGAATGGAAGGATATGGATCATAATGCTGGCAGATGAGATTAGTTTATCTTGGCATCATGTTCAGCACAGATGTTGTGGGCCAAAGGGCCTGTTCCTGTGCTATACTTTTCTATGTTCTATATTTTATATTCAAAGACTATTAACATTGCTGTTAATAATTAAAAAATAAATTAAAAATAGGAAATAGTGCAAATTAAATACTCTTAGAAATAATAAACATCAAGTGAAACAAAATTATCACTGAACAAAGCTCCAGGCCAGAAAACCCCATTGAAATGAATGGGGACCATGACCTGATGTCAGGGTGGGAGAGGGTTTTAATGATGGGTTATTATTATTAAGTTAACATGTTGCCAGGTTACAGTGAAAATCTTTGTTCTGCGTGGTATCCAGTTAAATCATCCTGCCATCATTACAAAAAAATCATGCGGAATAAATGGTCACAAGTACAGAGAAAGTGCAGATAAAAAGAATAAAGTGCAGGGGATACAAAGGTAGACAAAAATGCCGGAGAAACTCAGCGGGTGAGGCAGCATCCACGGAGCGAAGGAATAGGCCGAGGGTCGGTGGAGTTACTGGTGGAGGCCCGCGGGGAGCGGAGTCCGGGTCAGCGGGCGAAGCGTCGGTAGTCCCGGTCAGTGGATGGCCGGTGAGGCGGCGAGGGTCGGCGGTCTTGGTGAGGCAGCGGTAGTTGGAGGTAACGGTGAGGCGACGATCGTCAGAGGCACCGATGAGGCAGCGAGGGTCGGCACTGCCGGTGGGCAGGTGAAGGTAAGCGGCAGCGGCCACGTGGAGGTCGGCGACGGCGGCGTCCTCGGCGGTCCGGGCCTGAGGTCGGTCGGGGGGGCGGTGAGTGTTGGTGCTGCTCCTCGTGGCAAAGATGGCGTCGCGGGTCTCGGCCTGGTGGTGTTCGGGCGGGCGGCGCGGGCCAGCGGTGGAGCCCGGGGCCTGCAGGTGGGTCGAGTCGAGGAGTGTCAACGTCTGGAGCGGCCTCGAGGCGGGCGGGTTTACGGTCCTTGATGGATATAAAAAGGTAGATTGGCAGATCTGGAATACATCGGTTAGCTCATGTGAGGTCCGTTCAAGAGTCTGATAACAGCAGGGAATAAGCTCCTCTTGAATCTGGTGGTACCTGCTTTTGTATCTTGTGCCCAATGGGAGGGGGGAGAGGGGAGCAGAGAGAATGACCCGGGTGTAAATGGTCCTTGATTTTGTTGTCTGCTTTCCAGCGGCAGCAAGAGGTACAGATGGACTGGATGGAGGAGAGGTGGTGTCTGGTTTATGCGATGGACTAGGCAACTCTCTTGAGTTTAATTCTGAAATGATGCAAGATTCATCTCCTGCCCCCATTCCTCCCTTCCACTGAACTCCACGTGAAGCCCGCTTTTGGAGGTGGATTTCTTGCATTTAATAGTTGGTGGCGCAGTGCACAAACACAGATTTCCTCCATTTTTGGGTGGCACAGTGCAGCTCCAAGAGACATGGGTTCGATCCTGACCACGGGTGCTGTCTGTACGGAGTTTGCACGTTCTCCCTGTGAGCGTGTGGGTTTTCTCCGTGTGCCCTGGTTTCCTTCCATAACTAAAGACGTGCTGGTTTGTAGATTAATTGGCTTTTGCGAATTATCCCTAGTGTGTAGGATAGAACTAGCATATAGTCATAGAGTCTTACAACATGGAAACAGGCCCTTCGGCCCAACTTGCCCACACCGGCCAACATGTCCCATCTACACTTGTCCCACCTGCCTGCATTTGGCCCATATCCCTCTAAACCTGTCCTATCAATGTACCTGTCTAAACGTTCCTTAAACGTTGCAATAATATCTGCATGGGGGTCGGCATGGTCTCATTGGGCCGAAGGGCCTGTTTCCATGCCATATCTCTAAACCTACAGTAACTAAATAAATGCCATGTCGTGCTGCTGACGATACCCAACACGTTGACCTGGCCTCCCTTGTAATGAATGCAGGCGTCGCTGGCAGTCAGAGGTCGAGCTTACATGAAGTGTTGACAGGACGGAGGCTGGCAGTGCTGACGGTGGGAGATTATTCTGCCTTCCCGACAATCTTGAGCGAGTGGATGATTAAATGGGCAGCGAGCTAGATCCAGGAGTAGGTGGCGGAATTAGCTGTCCCTAGTGAGACGCCAGTTCGATTCAGTCTCTGATATTTCATTATCTTCCCAGATCTTTTTTTGTTTTGACAGCACAAAATCCATTAGCTTGTCGGAGACGGAGAGCATGGGATTCGCAAGTGACAAAATAACCAGAGGCAAAGCAATTATTCAGTAATGTAGAAGTAAAGAAGGGGGGGGGGGGGTGGTGGATGGTGAATGAGGAAGGGAATCTAAAACACGCCTCATCTTATCAAAGACTGGCGTCGCCTATTTCTACATTGTAATCATCATCGAACACAATTGCCCCGTGAATTTTTGAAGGCGAAAAAAAAAAAGAATTGTTTATCAGTTTATCCATTTGATTTACCTCGTGTATAAAGAATATCATTATTCCGACAGAGCATTGCTGCCCCGAAGCCAGTCGCAGTCCAACATCAGCAGAGATTCTTTGGAATGATTCTGCTCTGCCGGGAGGCGTGATAATATTTGGACAGGCACGAGTCGCTTGATTTATTAGTGGTCCATTGTTTCCTCCGAGCGTCGATGAACCGTGATGGATGGAGTTTGATGGCCTCGAACGTCTCCAAGGTGGGAAGGAGCAATGAAGAATACAAAATAGACCATCAGGAGTCCTCACAATAACACACCGCCCATCCCTCGGTATCGAACGGGATCTGTTATACTGGCGACCGTTAGTTGATTTTGTCCGTGTCAGATATGGTGACCCTGCCTTGGTGATTGATCGATTGATTGATTGATCGACCGATCGATTGACTTTAGACTGTAGAGATACAGTAGGGAAACCGGCCCTTCGGCCCACGGTTTCCGCCAGCGATCACAAACACTATCCCACACACAAGGGACAATTTACAATTTTACTGAAGCCAATTAACTTACAAACCTAACTGTCGTTGGAGTGTGGGAGGAAACCAGAGCACCCGGAGAAAACCCACATGGTCACGGGGAGAACGTACAACCTCCGTACAGACGGCGCCCATAGTCAGGATCGAACCCGGGTCTCTGGGGCTGTTAGGCAGAACTCGACAGCTGCACCACTCTGCACCATTGATTGATTGATATGAAAGGAACAGCATTGAAACAGGCCCTTCGGCCCAATGTGCCCTCACTGGCCCTCACTGATCATCACCCACCCTTCCACAATAGTTATACGTTATCCATCTTTTGCAGCCACTCCCTACACATTAGCGGGAATGTACAGAGGGCCAATTAACCTACAAACCCGCATGTCTTTGGGGTGTGGCAGTCAACCCAGAGGGAACCCACGCGATCACAGGGGGAACATGCAAACTCCTCGTGTTCAGCACTCGAGGCCAGGAACCCGGGTCTTTGGCACTGTGAGACAGCAGCTCTCCCAGCTGTGCCAGCGTGTTGCCCTTTAATGGATGGCACCAAAAGCATACAAAACTGATAAGAAAGAACAATTACTAAAATTGGCGAGAGAGAGAGGGAGAGGGGTGCTGGAGAGAGTGGGGATAGCGAGAGGGAGAGAGGGAAAGAGAGAGAGAGAGGAGAGATGGAGAGAGGGAGAGGGAGAGAGAGAGAGAGAGAGAGAGAGAGGGAGAGGGGGAGGGAGAGAGAGGGGGGAGAGAGAGGAGAGAGTAGAGAGAGGGAGAGAGGGAGGGAGGGAGGGAGAGAGAGAGTAGATGGAGAGAGAGGCTGGGAGAGGGAGAGAGAGAGAGGGAGAGAGAGAGAGGGGGAGAGAGAGAGGGAGAGGGATAGGGAGAGAGGGAGAGGCTGAGATAGAGAGAGAGAGAGAGAAAGAGGGTGAGGGAGAGACAGAGAGGGAGAGACAGACAGAGGGAGAGGGAGAGGAAGCTAGCTCTATCATACATAGGAATTAATGTATTTTTTTGAACATGGGATTTTGGAGTTTAATAACATTATGGGAGCTTGTTCACATGTACAGTAAGGGTGTCCATAGGTCAGGCGATCATAATGTAGGGTTGACCTGTCTTCTGGAAAGACAGAGTAACTACAGGTACGAAGATGGTCTGTGGGTGGGAGAGACTTAAAATCCTGAAAGGTTTTAATAGTGGGAGGATGCCTGCAAGATATTTCCACCAATGAAAAATATCCAAAACAAAAAAGACAAAAATGCAGAAGCTATGGGGTAACTTTTTCACACAGAGGGTCATAAGGTCATACGTGATAGGAGCAGAATTAGGCCATTCGGCCCATCAAGTCAACTCCGCCATTCAGTCATGAGTGATCTATCTCTCCCTCCTAACCCCATTCTCCTGCCATCTCCCCATAACCCTGGACACCTGTACTAATCAAGAATCTGTCTACCTCTGCCTCAACTGTCTGGAACGAGCTGCCAGAGAATGTAGTTGAGGCAGGTAGTATCGCAATGATGATGAAACATTTGGGCAGGTATATGGATAGGACAGTTTAGCGGGGTATGGGTCCAAAGCAGGCAGGTGAGAGTAGTGTAGATGGGACATGTTGATAGGAGTGGGCAAGTTGGGCTGACGGGCCTGTTTCCACGCTGTATGACTCTATGACACATAGAAACATAGAAAATAGGTGCAGGAGTAGGCCACTTGGCCCTTCGAGCCTGCACCGCCATTCAATATGATCATGGCTGATAATCCAACTCAGTAAAGTAAAGTAAAGTATCCTTTATTGTCATTCAGACCTTTCCTGTTCAGTATCCTGTACCTGCCTTCTCTCCATACCCCCTGATCCCTTTAGCCACAAGGGCCACATCTAACTCCCTCTTAAATATAGCCAATGAACTGGCCTCAACTACCTTTCTGTGGCAGAGAATTCCGCAGATTCACCACTCTCTGTGTGAAATTTGTTTTTCTCATCTCGGTCCTAAAAGACTTCCCCCTTATCCTTGAACTGTGACCCCTTGTTCTGGACTTTCCCAACATCGGGAACAATCTTCCTGCATCCAGCCTCTTAAGAATTTTGTAAGTTTCTATAAGATCCTCCCTCAATCTTCTAAATTCTAGCGAGAACAGGATTCATGAGCAGGATTCCGTGGGATTCAGTGGGCTGAGTGGCCTCCTTCAGCGCTTCGGATCAATTATTATATGAACCCGGGTTGAAAAGCAGGATTATAAACCCTTACAGGACGGTTTGCATGTGTACGCTGAATTGCACAGAGTGGGGGTGTGATGTATCCTGATTACGACTGAATCCCAGGTACTGCAGGGAAATGAAGACACATTTCCACTGGTCCTGTGGTGATCAAAAGTATTGCTGGCATTCTGTCACCAAGCCAAGTTAATTCTCATAATTGGACACGGCCCAATGTTCGTCTTCAACTGACCTGATTACAGCCGACAACCTTCACACATTCCGTGGGTTCTGTGGAAACAGAGCTAGCATTTCAGGCCAAAACCTTTCATCAGAACACAAGGGACAACCCTTCCAGCCTTTGATATGGTCCCATACAATCTCCAACATCAGGTCGGTGGAGGAACATGGTGTGAGGGGGGCAATATCCCGTTATTATCCATTTGGGATCATCAACACAGCAGAGGCATGGAGTATAGTTGGCTGAAGAAGAATGAGCAACTTAAAAAGGGAACAAATTAAAAAATAAGTAAGAAAGTCAACATCCTCTGGATTAGCACCCGCTGAGTTTCTCCAGCCTTTTGTGTAACCTCTGGATTATTACCTGGTTGACAATGCAAATTGGCTTGGGCTCAAGAAGGAATGTTAAAGATGGTGGTAAATCAAAGTGGAGAGAGCATGAGGATTGAGTGTAGTTGAAAATATAGGAGAAGTGGGAGAAGTGGTTTCAATGCATGGGGCATTGGCACAGAGCCAGCTATTCTGTCTTCTTATCAAATCCACACACAAGATTTTTTTTTTTAAAGAAGGAACTGCAGATGCTGGAGAATCGAGGGTACACAAAAAGCTGGAGAAACTCAGCGGGTGCAGCAGCATCTAAGGAGCGAAGGAGATAGGCGACGTTTCGGGTCGAGACCCTTCTTCCCACACACAAGATTAGTTGTTCAGCCAGAGCTGAACACACTTCTCGGCATCTGCATACAATGGTGTCTGTCTTGTCGCGTCTTGTGCTTCTTGTATGCGGTGGTGGAAAGATTGGTGGAAACAGGGCTGCGACGTGAACGCTCTTTCCTTGACCCCAGCTATTCTGTTGAGGCACACTTCACTTCAATCTGGCTATCACAGCAGATCAAATAACCAGGGCTGTAGATAAGGTCTTAAATTACATAGTGGGACAGGGAGGATGATGGCACTTTCTGGTGAGAAGAATACAGCAGATATAACAAACAATACAGCACAGGAACAGGCCCTTCGGCCCACAATGTCCATGCCATACATGATGCCAGGTTAAATAATCTCTCTGCCTGCACGTGATCCATATCCCGCCATTCCTTGCATATCTCTGTAACCATCCACAAAGCCTGTTCCACTATCGTATCTGCCCCACCACCAACCCTGGCAGCATGTTCGAGGCACCCACCACTGTCTGTGTAAAAAAATTGCCTCACTCATCTCCTTTAAACTTTAAACCTATGCCCTCTATTATTGGACATTTCCACCCTGGGGAAAAAGGTTCTGACTGTGTACACTATCTGTGCCTCTCATAATATCTTAGAAATACCTCAGGAAAGCAGGCAACTTAATCAAGGACTATTTTCAACCTGGGGTCCGAGCGTCTGCTATTTCCTCCCGTGCTTTCTCAAAAGGGCCAAGGAGACAAATCCCCTGAGCCTGGGGGTGTATCTACTTCCAAAAGATCACAAACTCTCAACATTGCTCTCACAATGTTTATCTCACTCAATACTTCACACGTTTCTCCTGGACCACAATGTCTGGGTAATCTTTCTTTTCCATGAAGACAGATCCAAGATGTTCACTGAGGGCAATGCTCACGTATCTACTGTACCTCCACGCACTCATCCTTTGCTCTCTAATGCTTCCCACGTCTCTCTAAGTTATCTGTTTAAGAAAGAACTGCAGATGCTGGAAAAATCGAAGGTAGACAAAAATGCCGGAGAAACTCAGTGGGCGAGGCAGCATCTATGGAGCGAAGGAATAGGTGACGTTTCATATTCCTTCGCTCCATGGATGCTGCCTCGCCCGCTGAGTTTCTCCAGCATTTTTCTCTAAGTTGTCTTCTTGCTCTTGTTCGCTTTGATTTAACATCCCCAAAAAGGCAGCCGGCATCTTCAGAGACCCGCACCACCCTGGCCACAAACTCATTTCAGCCCTGCCATCGGGAAGAAGGTACAGGAGCCTGAAAACTGTAACGTTCAGGTTCAGGAACAGCTTCTTCCCTGCAGCCATCAGGCTATTAAACACTACAACCTCAAATAAGCTCTGATCGTATGTGAGTATGTGTATATGTACACACATTTAATTTGTTTTCTCATTGATTATATTGTTTACCGTGTCCTATGTTTAAATATCATCGGCTCTGACCTCCCTACCATCGAGGGGATCTATCGCAGTCGCTGCCTCAAAAGGACTGGCAGCATCATCAAGGACCCACACCATCCTGGCCACACACTCATCTCCCCGCTACCTTCAGGTAGATGGTACAGGAGCCTGAAATCTGCAACATCCAGGGTCAAGAACAGCTTCTTCCCCACAGCCATCAGACTATTAAACTCAACTCAAACAAAAATCTGAACTTTAATAGCCTACTGCACTTTATATGCTTATTTATGTGTGTATATATATATATATATATATATATTCAATGGTACATGGACACACTTCTGTTCTGTATTATTTATGCCTGCAATATTCTATTGTGCTGAAGCAAAGCAAGAATGTCATCGTCCTATCTGGGTCACATGACAATAAAGTCTCTTGAATCTCTTGAATATTCTGTTGTGCTGCTGCAAGTAAGAATTTCATTGTTATTTCTGGGACATATGACAATAAAACACACTTGACACATATTTTCCCATCCTCTCACTTTACTACCTTAATTAAAATCCAGAACGTTCACCTTTTTTAACCATCAGCAAGCTTCTTACTCAAGCCCCTCACATCACCCACCAAACGGAGGTGAAAATATAGACCAGGAGGGTGCACGGATAGGAAAATGGCAATCAGTACCAATGTCCGTGATACTATTGTACTGGTAAGTAATTTAAGCTACTTTCATCCCTGCAACTGAATTGTTAATATATACAACATAATCCATTAATATATACAAATTAACCCAAGAGAAGGGCAGTGTGCTGCGCAGAATCTTGCTCCAGTAACGTCCAGGTAAATAAACTCCCATCAATTATCAACATAACCCATCCTTTGCAAAGGAGGAGCCGGCGTGGTGGGACCACCGTGAGGAAGGGGTAAGAACAATGGAGGATCCGGCAAGGGCGGACTGCCGGGAAGGGAGGGGGAGGGGGGGAGAACAAAGGGGGTAACTTTGTGTAGCGAGATGCAGCTCCACCAAGATACAGGACAGAACGCCACAGGAGATCCTTCTTCCCTATGGCTCTCAAACTTTACAACTACGCCCCTTCTGTCGTGGGGTCGACTGAGACTGAGTCTGACTACCCCATCTCCTCAATCTTTGCACATCCCCAAAGCCTTAAGGGCCTGTCCCACTTGGCTGTCATTTGCACGTCACGCAGATGGCGCGCGAAGACTTTGTACATTCCAAAATCCTGGGGCGCCGCGCGCGATCGAGGGTCACTGCCTGCGTCACCACGCACGATGCGTGTGTAATGCGCACCGTGCGCACATCACGTGCGCGGCACAATGCGCGCGTCATGCGTCGTGAGGCGTAAATGATGTAGTGTAAATTACGCGCAAATGGGACAGGCCCTTTACCACTCCTCACTTTATTTTCATGTTTCATTTATTTTGTGTTTTTTATGACTGTTGGCAAATTAATTTCCCTCCTGGGATAAATAAAGTTGTATCGTATCGTATCGTATATAGCTCTTAGAGCTACGGGAATCAAGGGATATGTGGGAAAAGCAGAAATGGGGTACTGATTTTGGATGATCAGCCATGATCATATTGAATGGCAGTGCTGGCTCATAGAGTAAAGTTGGCTGAAGAAAATGAGCAACTTAAAAAGGGAACAAATTAAAAAATAAGTATGGAAGTCAACAACCTCTGGATTATTACCTTGTTAACAATGCAAATTGGCTTGGGCTCAAATAAAGGGGCCGAATGCAGCTATTTTCTATGTTTCTATGTTTGTCGGCCCCCTTTGTGTAGCGACTATTGCATTCCTTGGGTACGGAAGCAAAGAATTTCACTGTGACTTGTCACATGTCACAATAAAGTATTCATTCATGCTTTGTTGTACTATGTCTGGTACGTACGATCACTCAGGGTCCAGATTTCAATATGTCATCACAATCCTTTTTGTTGGAATGTATTGGTGTGGTTTTATTATTGTTCTATCCACTGAGATACAGCAATCAGATGCTGGTTTATACCCAAGATAGACACAAAGTGCTGGAGTAACTCAACAGGTCAGGCAGCATCTCTGGAGAAAAAGAATTGGTGACTTTGTCGTTTCGGGACCATTATTCAATCTGAAGAATCCCGACCCAAAACGTCACCCATTCTTTTTCTCCAGAGATGCAGCCTACCCACTGAGGTAGCCCAGCACATTGTGTCTATCTTTGGCACCTTTCAACGTTGGCCTGCAATACAAATTGGCTTGGGCTCAAATACATATTGGCTTGGCAGCAATATGGACCATGACCTCTGGATGAACAGCTCCCCCAGGTCCCAGTTACCCATAGTCACCCAGTGGAATACTTGGCCCTGACACCAAGGAGGCAACATGCAATCCTGGAGTCACATCATGGAAACATTTGCCTGCTCCCCTGCTGAATCCTAGAAACATAGAAAACAGGTGCAGGAGTAGGCCATTCGGCGCTTCAAACCAGCACCGCCATTCAATATGATCAAGGCTGATCATCCTAAATCAGTACCCCGTTCCTGCTTTCTCCTCATATCCCTTGATTCCTTTAGCCCTGGGAGCTCTATCTTGAAAACATCCAGTGAATTGGCCTCCACGGCCTTCAGTGGCGTAAATTCCACAGTTTCACAACTCTATGGGCGAAAAAGTTTTTCCTCATCTCGGTCCTAAATGGCCTAACCCTTATTCTTAAACTGTGACCCCTGGTTCTGGAATTTTTCCTCCATCACCTTGTTTACTCGAATGTTCTCTGCTCTGCTGAGCTGGGCTATGGGCCACATACTTGGATATCTGACTATTGTATGATTTACAAACCAATTCAAACCTGTTCTCCCTCTCTCTCCTCTGCACGCGAATACTCACCAGTCTGATTGTAGCTACCTCCTTCTTCCTTTTTAGTTTAGTTTAGTTTAGAGATACAGGCCCTTCGGCCCATCGAGTCTGCGCCGATCAGCGATCCCCACATATTAACTCTACCCTACACGCACTAGGGCAAATTTTCAACATTTACACCAAGCCAATTTACCTACATACCTGCACGTCTTTGGAGTGTGGGAGGAAACCGAAGATCTCGGATAAAACCCACGCGGTCACGGGGAGAACGTACAAACTTCATACAGACAGCGCCTGTAGTCAGGATCGAACCCGGGTCTCCAGCGCTGCAAACGCTGTAAGGCAGCAACTCTACCACCGTGCCAGCCCGCCGCACCGTGCCATCGTTCCTCTCCATCATTGACTAATCGCCTTCCATTCATTGCACACAACAGCAACGAGGGTGGTGAATCTAAGGAATTCTTTGCCACAGAAGGCTGTGGAGGCCAAGTCAGTGGATATATATAAGGCAGAGATAGATAGATTCTTGATTAGCACGGGTGTCAGGAGTTATGGGGGAAGGCAGGAGAACGGAGTTAGGAGGGAGAGATAGGTAAGCCGAGATAGGAGATGGGCCAAATGGCCTAATTCTACTCCTCTCACTAATGACCTTATAACCTAATCATCCATACACTAGTTCTATCCTACACATCAGGGATTAAGATATTCCACTTTGTATCCTATTCACTGGAGGTGGCAGGTTGCAGCCTTCACGTGGCCCGCCCTGTTTCGACGAATGCAATCAAGCTGGTGTGCACATTCAAATAAGATCAAATAGGACAAGTTGTCCTACAACTTTAGGCTGTGCACGCCATACGCAAGAAGAAGATCCCACACACTAAGGGCAATTTACAGAAGGCAATAAACGACAAACCTGTACATCCCTGGGGTTGTGGGGGGAAACCAGAGCACCCGGAGAAAACCCACAAGGTCACAGGAATAGCGTACTAACTCCATACAGACATCACCTGTAGTTAGGATCGAACATGGCTTGTAACATGAACTCTGGCGCTGTAAGGCAGCAACTCTACCAAAAATGGCAACACCAGCATGTGTAATATATGTTAAAAGAATTTAACTGTGTAGTTACATGCGACAATAAAACCTATTGAACCGTTGAAGGTGAAATTGCAAGGTGATGACAACAAGCCTAGTGCAGGCGAAGGCCCATTAGATAGCTCTTTCAAACAGCTATCAGAAACACAGTGGGCCAAACGGCCTCCTCCTGTGCTCTTTGAAGTTCTGGCACCGGACAATTACATCAAACCCAACCGCCCCAGGAGTCTCCCCACTCTGACTGCAGACTAGCTGCCTAATTAACCTTGCTGCAAAGTTGGACGCGAACCTTTCAGTGGCGGAGTACCCACTGAAAGGGGTCATTCCAATCACACCAAACCAAATTACCTTTCTGAGATCGCTTCACTTATCTCAAGGATTTGATGCTGAGCCATTATGTTTCGTAACCACCTTGCACCGGGATTCCCGAACGAACAACAGAAATCAGCACATTGCCATCGAGAAGCCCTGAAATACTTTTGAAAAAGACGTTATTAGATCATCGAACGAACACACTGCATGGCTCCTTCGAGCTTTGACTGTGATCGCCTCTGTAAGGGGATAATTATGTTGCTGATGTGAATTCTTACGGTCCACAAATAGCTGCGTGCAGTTACTGCGGACCTGAACCCGGGCTCGCTCTGGCCACGCACCCTTCATATGTTTTCATATCGGATTTCTCATTTGCGCCACTTTTAATTTTCCGTGCAGTTATACGTTATTTTCCCCAATTTCCCACTGCATCGTGTTGCAGCCACGGGTGCAACAAGGTCAGATTTCATTTGCTCAAGTTTACACTGTGATACAATAGTGGGCAGAAATTCTCATCCAAAAGATTTCCCCACGTCTGAACTCAATGTCTCACGTGCAGTTTCATTCTCTTGTGTTTGATGAGCAGCTGATACTCACTTTCCCTGGGTGGAATGTTCGGAAGCACTTGTTTTGCTTAGTTTCACCTATTTTAGTTTATTGACACTTGTACCCAGTGAAAAGCTTTTGTTGCGTGCTAACCAGTCAGCAGAAAGACAATAAAATGAGTGGGTTAGCATATGATAAGCGTTTGACTGCCCTGGGCCTCTACTCGCTGGAGTTTAGAAGGTTGAGGGCGGACCTCATTGAAACTTACAGAATAATGAAAGGCATAGATAGAGTGGATGTGGAACGGATGTTTCCACTGGTGGGTGAGTCTGGGACCAGAGGTCATAGCCTCAGAACTTAAGGGCGCTCTTTTAGAAAGGAGGTGAGGAGGAACTTCTTTGGTCAGAGGGTAGTTAATCTGTGGAACTCATTGCCACAGAGGGCTGTGGAGGCCAAGTCAGTGGATATGTTTAAGGCAGAGATAGACAATTTTTTGATTAGAACAGGTGTCAAGGGTTATGGGTAGAAGGCAGGATTGTGGAGGAAACTGGAGCACCCGGAGAAAACCCACGTGGTCACAGGGAGAACGTACAAACTCTGTACAGACAGCACCCATAGTCAGGATTGATCCTGGGTCTCTGGCGCTGTAAGGCAGCAACTCTACCGCTGCTCCACTGTAACTCCCTTCCGAGGCCGAATAACCATGGCAGCTGATAGAAGGGAGTTAGGCTCTGGCAGAATGGCCTTATTGGAGAGTGATAAAATAGAGGACAGAATTCTCATCCAAAAGATTCCTCCAACTAGACTCAATATTTTTAATACACTTTTGATAGTCCCCTACAATAGAGGAACCCTGTCCCATACTGTATCACATTGCAAACTCAAGCAAATGAAATCTGACAGTATTGTACCTGTGACAGCATAACAGTGGCAAATTGGAGAGGAAACTGGAGTCCTCAAAAACTTATAACTGCACGAAAAATTTAAAATAGTTGCAAATTGGAATTTTATTTTTGTGTGCGGCTGCTTTGAGGTATGGTCACCGGTGGGTCAAAGTGTGGGCTTCAGGGAGGCACAGTCAGGTAGGGATAGAGTTGCTGCCTTCCAGCACTTGCAGCGCCAGAGATCCGGGTTCAATCCCGACTACGGGTGCTGTCTGTATGGAGTTTGTACGTTCTCCCCATGACCGCGTGGGTTTTCTCTGAGATCTTCGGTTTCCTCCCACACTCCAAAGACGGACAGGTTTGTAGGCTAATTAGCTAAGTATAAGTGTGAATTATCCCCAATGCGTGTAGGATAGTGTTAATGTGCGTGGATCGCTGGTTAGTGCGGACTCGGTGGGCCAAAGGGCCTGTATCCCTGTTGTATCTCTAAACTAAACTAAACTAAAATATTGAGCACCAGTGAAAAGGGCGCAGAATCAAGGTAAGAACTTGGTAAGGTGTTTAATGTCTACTGTCTGGTGTTAGTCCCAGGATCAACAAAGAGGTAGATAGTAGCTCAGCACTGCTACCTAGTTGTGGTAGGATGGTTCAGTTGCCTGATAACAGCTGGGAAGAAACTGTTGCTGAATCTGGAGCTGTGCGTTTTCGCACGCTGCTATTTCTTTTGCCCGATGGGAGAGGGGAGAAGAGGGAGTGACGGAGTTTCAGTGACAAGGGTTCAATTCTGCTGTCAGGTGTAGTATGTTTGGTGTTTGGAGTTCTCCCTAGGACCACGTTGCTTCTTCCAGTCACTCACAAAACTATCCAGAGTGTGTCGGTGATCGAGAGAACCTGGGTGGAATGCTAAGAGAATAAAAGGGTACTAGTGTAAGTGGACACTTGATGTTCAGCACAAACGGAGGGCTGTTTCGGTACAGTGTGGCTCTAAAGTTCTTATTGCATTCCGTGTCACACAAGCCTGTTGCATTATTCAGGCCTTGATATCCAATCCATAGCAAACTGGAGAGCCACCATTGAAGAATAGAAGCTTATCTCGGTTACTGCACCAGCAATCTGTTCCAGTCCATTGATCCAGAGATGCGAGTTCAAACCTCACCATGGCAACTGGGGAATTTAACTTCAAGTAATTAAATAAATCTGATCGCAGTAAGTAACGTGGCAACTTACAAGTAACTAAAGGGTGGCACGGTGGCGCAGCGGTAGAATTGCTGCCTTACAGCGGCAGAGACCCGGGTTCGATCCCGACTAAGGGTGCTGACTGTACAGAGTTTATACGTCCTCCCCGTGACCTGCGTGGGTTTTCTCAGAGATCTTCGGTTTCCTCCCACGCTCCAAAGGGGTCCAGGTTTGGTTTGGTACAAGTGCAAAAATTGCCCCTGGTATGAATTGGCTTGGTATAAATGCAAACATTGTCCCTAGTGTGTGTCGGATAGTGTTAATGTACGGGGATCGCTGGTCAGTGCGGTCTCGATGGGCCGAAGGGCCTGTTACTGCGTTGTGTCTCTAAAGAATGAACATACATTTACTGGATTGTTGTGAAAGCCCACCAGCTTCTCCAATGACTGACCCTGAAGGCTCCTTGACCTCTGACCCTGAGAGGCTGCATCCACTTGTAGGAGAATCTAGAATCAGTTGTTATAAGAACACAAGTAGTTGGGCGCAGAGAACGGCCACTCAGCCCATCAAGCCTGTCCCATAATGTAATATGATCTTGGCTATTTGCATCAGACCTCAATTCCTCGTTTGTGTCAGTTCCCTTTTGCCCTCAATTAAATGACGGGACAGTCTCGAGGGGCCGAGGGGCCTACTCCTGCACCCGACTAGTTGTGTTCTTCCATACACTCATCAACGCTCTAGCCTCCACAGCCCCACAGGATTAGAACGTTCTAGAAATTCCACAAGCCCTGCAAAAGGTTCCTGGCCACCTCAGTTGTAAATGGCCGTGCAAGTTAATCTTGTTAATAAATCTCCTGGTTCAATGTTTCCCCACTAGTGGAAATACCAATGGACTCAGCCCAGTCTACCGTGGGCACAGTGCGTTCCTCCATCGAGAACCTGAAGCGCTTTCTCAATAAGGTGACGTCAATCATCAAGGAACCCCACATCCATGTACTTTTTTCACTGCTAGCATTGGTATGGTATAGTACGTTATTTATCAGATGTACTGAGGTACAGTGAAAATCATTTTTGTATACAGTTCAGTACAGGTATCACTACACATAAGCACTTAGATACATCTTAGATCAGCATCTCAGATACAGTAAACATAGAAACATAGAAAATGGGTGCAGGAGTAGGCCATTCAGCCATTTTAGCCAGTCAATATGATCGTGGCTGATCATCCAAAATCAGTATCCCTTTCCTGCTTTTTCCCATATCACATTATTCCGTTAGCCCTAAGAGCTAAATCTAACTTTCTCTTGAAAACATCCAGTGAATTAGCCTCCACTGCCTTCTGTGGCAGAGAATTCCACAGATTCACAACTCTCTGGGTGATAACATTTTTCCTCATCTCAATCCTAAATGGCCTACCCCTTATGCTTAAACAGTGTCCCCCTGGTTCTGAACTCCCCCAACATCGGGAACATTTTCTAACATCTAGTCTGTCCAAATTGTTAAGGATAAGTGATGTATCAGTAAAACACTGAGACAGTATACAGAGTCGCCCGTTTGTTGCCATTTAAGCCCCAGTTGTTTTGTAAGTGCAGGGATCTTGATCTGACCATGACGGTCTGATGTCCAGGCGGCGTTGCAGGGTTGGCCTGGCCAATGTAGCCGTTGGTGTTCTCCTCCGCTGCTCCACTGCTGTCGGCCGCGTCCGGTCCATGTGCTTGGCCGCTTGTACCAAAGGTACTGAGGCCTGAAGTCCCCACCACTAGCTTCTGGAGCAGCTACTTTCCTGCAACTATCAGGTTCTTGAAGCAAGATTTTTTTTGTACTTGTGCCACTCTGCACTCGTGCATATGGCAATAAACTCGACTTGAATTTGAACTTGAACATCTTGACATTTATCCTATCATAGCCCTTAAGGGTATTATATGTTTCAATTACATCACGGTCTCTTCTGAACTCCAAAGAAGAAATATCTCTTATCTTCAGGCATCCATAATGTGATTTAATTCTAGAAATAGTCTAGTGAAGCTCTATTGTTCTGCCTTCAAAGCTATCACACTGTCTCTTAAATAAAGGGATCAAAACTGCACACAATAATCCAGGAGGTACCCAATATCCAGGAGGCACACAATAATGCAGGTTCAGATACAGCACGGAAACAGGCCCTTCGGCCTACCGAGTCCGCACCGACCAGCGATCCCCGCACACTAATGGGCCTGTCCCACAGGAGACTTTTTAGGCGAGTGCAGGAGACCCTGCGCTCGCCTCATGATCGCCACATGGTCGCCACATGTTCGCTGGTGGTCTCTGGTGAGTCTCCTTCACGGTCTCTAGGAGTTCCCGCATTCTGGGAACTAGTCGCGGCCTCAGTATGATCGCCGCAAATTTTTCAACATGTTGAAAATTTTTCTGCAACCAATAATTGATCGCCATAGAGAAAATCGATAATCATTTAGTCGCAGGTGCAGTTGTAGTGGGGTCGCCATGTAGTTATGGGTAGTCGAGGTAGTTTTAGTTCATCGCCTTTGCTGACCGGTCATTTTCATTGGCTCATTGGGGAAACAAAACGTAAGCACGAGTTTTCAGAACCAAGGATAACCGACTGGTAATGTTAAATGTCCGCCGAGCTTCACAGCTGTGTATCTCTGGCTTATTAAAAGTTGTCTGGCTTCTTAAAAGTGTCTCCACTCCTTTTCCCTCCTTCTCGCCCCCCCCCCACTTCTCCCGTCCCCCTCTTCTAAAGGACAACGTACACTGTGCTTGCCTTCTTAACCTTTCTGTTCATCGCCGTGTATGTCTGTATCACCTTGGATTTGCACCGTGTGAATTTCAGACAGCGCTCCCCCGCTTTCCCTGGCCCCCCGCCTTTGCAATGTGTTTGTGTGTGTGTGTTCCACTCTGACAGTCGCCGGCAGTCCGCTGAAAAATCGCCTAAGTGGGACAGGCCCTTAACGCTGTCCCACGCACACTAGGGGCAATTTACTATTTCCCCAAGTAATTAACATACAAACCTGTACAAATTTGGAGTGCGGGAGGAAACTGGAGGAGATCCCGGCGAAATCCCACGCAGGTCACGGGGAGAACGTACAAACTCCACACAGACAGCACACGTAGTCAGGATCTTTTGCGCTGTAAGGCAGCAACTCAACCGCTGCGCCACTTGCCGCATGTTATATGACACTACGTGTGGCGTGGCCCCACCCTATACGATCGTCATTTCATATCTCCAACACTCTTGCCAGAAAAAGGCCAATACACCATTTAACTTCCCAACGAATTACTGCACCTGCCTGCTACCATTTTGCAGTTCATCCAGTACACACCTGGATCCCTCTGTTTTCTGCTCAGCTGCTGACTTGCTCCATTTGGATGTTCACCTGTTTTTTGAAGAATCCTTCCGAAATAGATGACCTCTCATATTTCCACAATTCCACTCCATTTGCCAATTCTCTCACCCACTCACTCAATCTGTCAACATCCTGTTGCAACGTCCAAAAATGCTTATGGCAGCCAAATCTCCCACCTAGGTAGATGTCAACAGCAAACATGGATACGTACACCCTATTCCATCCTCCAGGATATTAACATTACAATTATAAATATTTGAGAGCCAAGAACTGATTATTATTACATTAGAACATAAGAGCTAGTACATAAAAACAGTACAGCACAGGAACAGGCCCTTCGGCCCACTATGACCGTGCCGAACATGATGCTAAATTAAACTAATCCCATCTGCTTGCACATGATCCATATCCTCCCATTCCCCACATACCCATGTACCCTGTCTAAAAACCTGTTAAATGCCACTATTGTTTCTGCCTCCACCACCACCCTTGGCAGTGTGTTCCAGGCACCCACCAGCCTCTGTGTGTAAAACAGATTGCCCCACACATATCCTTCAAACTTTGCCCCTCTCACCTCAAAGCTATCCCCTCCAGTCTTTGATACTTTCACCCTGGGAAAAAGATTCTGACTGCCTTCCTCATCTATGCCTCGCCTAACTTTATAAGCTTCTATCAGCTAATGACACTCCAAAGAAAACAATCCGAGTTACATCTTTCCCAACTGAGGAAGACCCATTTATTTTGATTAAAATTTATTCCCTTGATTCCAACTGTTTAAAAATAAGGCATCCTCTGTTCAAGGCAGATGAGATGATTTCTCTAACTGCTCCCTCCTTCCCCCCACAAGAGGGTCATGTGTATGTCCTCAGCATTCTCTACCTTAATGGGAAACAGAGGCAGATGCGGATAGATTCCTGACAAGCAAGTGGGTGAGAGGTTATTAGAGGTAGATGGGAACAAGGTGTTGTGGTCAGTTGGATCAATCTTGCCCTCATTGATTGTTGGGACAGGTTCAATGTGTCAAGGGGCCTCCTTCCCCTCATACTTCATACACCCAGAGATGGAAATCTGCCAAATTCATCTGGTCTGTCTTACTCATTACTCATGACAACTAATAACTACCGCCTCACTACAGGGGTTATTATAGATGGACAATAAATGCTGGCTTTCCCCGCGACAGCAACATTGTGTTAATAACGCACACCTGCAGATTCAGCGACAGGTTCTTCCCAGCTGTTTTCAGGCAACTGAATCATCCAATCACCAACTATAGAGTGGGCCTGAACTACCATCTACTTCTTTGGAGGCCCTCAAACTATCTTTAATTGGACTTTTCTGGACTTTGTCCTTCACTAAATGTAATTTCTTTATCTTGTACCTGTACACGACTTGATTGTAATCATGTTTGGTCTTTCCCTGACTGGAAAGCACGCAACAAGAAAGCTTTTCACACGTGACAACAATGAACTAAACTAAACGCAACTCAACTCAATTCAACTAAACTGAAATGAACCTCCCTGAGACCTCAATTTGCTGGAACGCCATGATTATTTGCTCAGTAAGTTCCATAGTCAACCTGCAGGCAGTGAGCAGTGCCCAACCCCATCAATAAGAAGCCATTATTAACTCGGAGTAGAAGGGTTATGACCCAAAACGACATCTGTCCATCCATTCCACAGATGCTGCCTGACCCACTGAGTTCCTCCAGCACTTTGTGTTTTGCACATTATTCAAAGTGGTTACTACCCCAGTGCTGTACTAACCTATGATCAGAAGAGTATGCGGCTCTATGGAAAACGTGGTCAATTTTTGTCCCGAAACGTTGCCTAACCCATTGAGTTCCAGCAGCACAAGATTCCAGCATCTGCAATGTCTTGTCAATCGTTTAAGAAGTAGAGGCAACAAGAACTGTAATTCCCTGGTTCGCTCACCCCTCCCCTCCCCTCCCATCCCTTCCCCCTGCAACCGTAGGAGGTGTAACACAAAGTATACAAAATCACGAGAGGAATAGATCGGGTAGACGGGCATAGGGGAGCTGGGGAATCGAGAACCACAAGACATAGGTTTAAGGTGAGGGTGGAAAGATTTAAAAGGAACCTGAGGGGTAACTTTTTCAGAAGGTGGTGGGTGTATGGAATGAGCTGCCGGGGGAGGTAGTTGAGGCAGGTACCATCGCAACTTGCAAGAAACATGGATAGGACAGGTTTAGAGGGATATGGGCCAAATGCAGGCAGGTGGGACTAGTGTAGATGGAACATGTTGGCCAACGTAGGCAAGATGGATCAAAGGGCCTGCTTCTACGCTGTAAGACTCTATGACTATGACTTTATTCTGGCTACTTTCCCTCTTTCAGTCCTTATGATGGGTCTCGACCTGAAACATTGACCGCCCAACTCCCTCTATAGATGCTGCCTGGCCTGTTGTGTTCCACCAGCAATTCTCTTTTTTTCCCCGTAGTAAATGTTGTAATTTCTCCTAATCAAATCAAGCCTAATTTTTCCCATAAAAATCCAGAAAGCACGCGATATTGAGATTGAGCGCGTAAAATCAGGCTCACTAAATGCGATTGACAAGACAATTACCCGATCATCTGTCCTCTGGCATGTTGCAATATCATCACTCAATTGAAATTGGATAAAATAAGAGAACTCTATTTATCGACCCCATCTCTCCTTCTTTGAAATAATGTCGGGAAAATCTTTACATTTGCCTGAAATGGCGAGCAGGAAACTGAGCTCTTGTCCCGAACCTCCCTGCATATTTAGGGTAATTTAATGACTTACTTACTTACTGACTGCCTATTATGCTTCCTGACATGTAGGGCAGCAACGAAGGTCCTCCACTCCTGTCCATCACGCCCAGTAGTGTTGATTTCTTCAGTTGCTGTTCCCGTAACATATTTGAACAACATTGAACAATATTGCCTTATTAAAGCTATTTGTGTAAATTACTAGTTTTCTCATTAAATTACCCTAGAAATGCAGGGCGTGTGGGAACAGGAGCTCAGTTTCCTGCTTGCCATGTCAGGCAAATGTAAAACATTTCCTGACATTATTTCAAAGAGGGGAGATGGGGTGGATAAATAGAGTTCTCTTATTTCATCCAATTTCACTGTGAACTGATTGTCTAGTATAGTTTAGTTTAGAGATACAGCATGGAAACAGGCCCTTTGGCACATAATACGTCTGGAGCTGTAAAGCACTGCGGAATGTCCCATTATGGAAAATTTTGCAACTTTACCAAAGACATTTAACCTACAAACCTGCACATCTTTGGAGTGTGGGATGAAACTGGAGCACCTGGAGAAAACCCACGCGGTCACAGGGAGAATGTACAAACTCGGTACAGACAGCACCCAAGGTCAGGATCAAACCCGGGTCTGGATCGACTGGATCTAAAGAATGGAACGACTGGGCTTATATTCACTGGAATTTAGAAGGATGAGAGGATATCTTACAGAAACATATAAAATTCTCAAGGGATTGGACAGGCTAGATGCAGGAAAGATTTTCCCGATGTTGGGGGAGTCCAGAACCAGGAGTCACAGCTAAAGAATAAGGGGTAGGCCATTTAGGGCTAAGATGAGTGCAGGTAGATGGGACTAGGGGAAAACAAATGGTCGGCATGGACTGGAAGGGCCGAGAGGGCCTGTTTCTGTGCTGTAATTGTCATATGGTGAAATGGTTATATGAGGAAAAACTTTTTCACCCAGAGAGTTAGATGGCAGTGGAGGCAATTCACTGGATGTTTTCAAGAGAGAGTTAGATACAGCTCTTAGGGATAACAAAATCAAGGGACATGGGGAGAAAGCAGGAACGGGGTACTGATTTTGGATGATCAGCCATGATTATATTGAATGGCAGTGCTAGCTCGAAGAGGCTAGGAGAATGGGAGGCTCGGCCGCGGGCCTAGTGGACGACAACATCGGAGGCCTGGATCGCCTCAGCGCAGAGGGAGAACAAGGAGGGAAGAAGACAGAGACTTTAAGACTTTTGCCTTCCATCACAGTGAGGAGGTGCCTGGTGAACTCACTGTGGTGGATGTTAAATTTGTGTTTATTGTGTGTTTTGTTTTTTATTATATGTATGACTGCAAGGCAACGAAATTTCGTTCAGACTTAAAGATCTGAATGATAATAAAGGATACTTTGACTACTTTGACTTAGAAGGGCCGAATGGCCTACTCCTTCACCCCTTTTCTATGTTTCTGTCTCTGGCGCTGTCAGGCAGCCACTGTACCACTGCGCCACTGTGCCGCCCTTCCCACGCTGTATCTTTCAATCAATCAATTCAATCAATCAATGCAAAATCCTTCTGCAAAATCATTCCTTTGTGGCCAGTCTACATTGCTACTAACTGCCAGCAGGTGATGGATCAGCATTATTGGTATTACTGCCCCAGTGGATACCTCATTGCATAGACAACCTTACTACACAAGAATGGCAAACAACAAGCCAACAATAATGGGCATCTATTATTAAAGAAAGCCTGACAGTCATAAATATTTGATGCTAACTTACCCAAGCTCCCTTGATAATTGCATCTGAAAATGCCATAGTCTATCCCCATCACCACCCCCCTGCCTTTTCCCACTGCAACTGCGCTGGTATAATCAGTCTTCCACACAATGTACTGTAAGTAGGCCTGTAGAAGTGGAGTGAGAGCAATGTATTTTGTGCCACTGTGCATGAACATAAACGACATGACTGATGAGAGTTACAGGAAGACTCACTCTTTCAGCAAGCTGTGAATAATATGGCTCTTCAAGAGAATTGAAGCGAAGACTGCATTAGGTTTTGCAACCCTGCCAATAATCCGTACCCTGGGCGATGGTGGGTGAGCATTTAACTTGGTAATATTTGGAAATTTAGCAAGAAAAATACTGAATGTCCCATCAATTATTTTTATATTTCGTCAAACTTCACCGGCAGTTGTAAATGAAGGCCAGGTAATTCATTCCAATACAGTTAGCTCACAATAATTGAAATAAAAACAGAAAATGCTGGAAACACTCAGTAGTTCAGGCAGCATTTGTGGAAAGAAAAAAAGTTAACATTTCGAATCAGAACTCTTTTCATTTTCCAGCATCTGCAGTATTTTAAATTTTCATTTGAGTATGACTGCAGATTCTGGTTTAAACCGAAGATGGACACAAAAAGCTGGAGTAAAGAAATGGGACAGGCAGCATCTCTGGAGTAAAGAAATGGGTGATGTTTCGGGTCAAGACCAGACAAAGGTCACCCATTCCTTCTCTCCAGAGATGCTGCCTGTCCTGCTGAGTTACTCCAGCTTTTTGTGTCTATCTACCCTTTATGTATTAGATCTGTAATATATCTAAAACATATGATTGAGGTTTTCTAAAGGGCCATTCACAACTTCAGGACACGATAAAGTGCTTTACAGCCAAATGAAGTATAATCAATGATGGAACATGGAAACAAAGAAGTCAATTCACACAAAAGAAGCTCCCCAAAGCAACAATAAGGTAACAAAAAATACAGCAGAAAATGCTGGAAATACTCAGCGGGTCAGACAGCATCTGTGGGAAGAGAACCGAAAAATTAACATTTCAGGCCTAATCGAGCTTTTTTTCTCATTTTTATTTCGGAATTCCAGCATCTGCAGTACATTTTGTTATTGCCAGCAATCTGATAGTAGGTAAACAAGCACGTGGTGATGGTGGCTGGGGGTTAAACGTTGGTCAGTGTGTCAGGAGCAGGACCTTTGCAATTCCTCAAAATAGTGGCAGAAACCTTTAATACCCACCTCAGAAACCAAAAAGGTTTTCAAATGACAATATCATCCAAACGTTGGCACCTTCTACAGAGCTGTAAGCACATAACATTCCACTGGAACGTTAGACTAGATATTTGGCTCAGTATATTTTTGTGCATTGTCTCTCCACAAGGATGACAAAAAAGTGCACATAATATTAATTCCAATGATCAAGATCACGATAAGCTAAAATAAGCAAAGATTTCACAGATTTACTCTATTTCTTGGAGCGCAGGAGGATGAGCGGTAATCTTACAATTGCAGTTGAATTTTACATTAAATTTATCTTTGGTCTGGCTTATTTTAGTTTAGTTTAGTTTAGTTTAGAGATGCAGCGCAGAAACAAGTTCTTCGGCCCCCACTGAATCCGCACCGACTAGCAGTCCCCGCGCATTAACACTATCCTACAGGTTATGGGGAGAAGGCAGGAGAATGGGGTTAGGAGGGAGAGAAAGATCAGCCATGATTGAATGGCGTAGACTTGATGGGCCGAATGGCCTAATTCTAGTCCTATTCCTTATGACTATGGAGGTATGCATGAGGGGTTAGATGCATAGAGTCTCTTTCCCAGCTTAGGGGAATTGAGAACTGTAAGTTTAAGATGAGGGGTAAGGATTTAATAGGAATCTGAGAGGTAACATTTTCACACAAAGGGTGCTGAGTTTATGGAACGAGCTGCCAGAGGAGTTAGTTGAGGCAGGGACTATCTCAACGTTTAAGAAACAATTAGAAGGGTGCATGGATAGGACAGGTTTAGAATGAAATGGGCCAAACACAGGCTGGTCAGTCTAGTATGGATGGGACATGATGTTCGGTGTTGGCATGTTGGGCCGAAAGGGCCTGTTTCCACGCTGTGTGACTCAATGACTCTATGACTGTGACTCTAGATGAGTGGGGAGATAAGAAAGATTTTAAGATGAGAGATGAAAGATTTAATTGGAACCTGAGGGACAACTTTTTCACACAGAAGGTAGGTGGGTATGTGGAGCGAGCTGCCAGAGGAGGTAGTTGAGGCAGGTACTATAACAACATTTAAAATACATATTTGCACATGTATATGGATAGGAAAGGTTTAGAGGGATATGGACCAAACGCAGGAAGTGTAGATGGGGCATTTTGGTCAGCTGGGGCAAGTTGGGCCGAGGGGCCTGTTTCCATGCTGTATGATCCTATGGCTCAATGAGTATCCTGAAACACAGCCACTAAATAGCGATGTTACAATACTCACCTTCAGCGGCGCTGCAGTTCTGCCACTGGCCGTGTGGGCGACTTTGGCGCCTTTGAGGGGCTAGGGGGAGGGGTGGGGGGCCGGGATTAAAATGCCGTTTTCTCCTGCCTGCCGGTGTCGAACTTTCTCAGGCTGCTCAGCTGCTGCAGAAACATCGTTCCGACTTCCGTTCTCGGAAGTTTAAAAAAAAATCGCGGAACAATTTAATCCCTGGAGTAAAATAAAAAGCTACTTCTAACGCCGTCAACGCCTACAACGGTACGGATCTCACGTAGGGGGCAAAACATAAGGTAAGTCGTCTATTTTAGATATAAACTTGCTTCTTAGGATGACTTTTTGCATCTTTTGGGGGCGTACATCTTTTAAAGACGTACATGCTAACTCCAGATGAAAAAGAGAAAAATATCTTGCAATATCGGCACTATGACACAGCGATAGAGTTGCTGTCTCGCAGCGCCAGAGACCCGGGTTCGATCCTGACTACAGTCACTGTCTGTATGGAGTTTGTACGTTCTCTCCGTGACCTGTGTTGGTTTTCTCCGAGATCTTTGGTTTCCTCCCAAACTCCAAAGGTATACAGGATTGTAGGTTAATTGGCTTGGCGTAAATGTAAAAGTTATCCCTTGTGTATTGAGGGTAGTGTTAATGTGGGGGGGGGGGGGGGGGTCGCTAGTCGGTGCGGACTCGGTGGGTTGAAAGGCCTGTTTCTGCTCTATATCTCCAAACTAAACTATACTAAAATGGGACAAACCAAAGATTAATTTATTGTAAAGTTCAACTGCAAATGTATTAGGAAGGAGACAGTTCGGAACAGGCTCCTAAGCTTAATTAATGACAGGAATATATTTGGAATGCATCAACACTCTCAATGATTAATATGTCTTAACAAAACTGCATCTTTTATGGTTCTGCTATTTTATCGGGAAAAAAAAAATCGTATTCATCATCAAATTGTTACCTAATTAATCAAATAGTAGCTCGCATTTAGTAAAGAAAACACTGAAAACTGTTTTAGGCATAACCCTTCCTGTGAGTTAACTCTGTCATTTCAGCAAGAAACCATATTACGGACTTTGCAGGATGTGAATCGAGGCTGGCTGTTGGTGCAGTGTGGAGGGAATGTCATATCACCCAAGGTGTTGCCTTTCATCCAGCTATTAAACCCTGGACCTGTCTGCTCTCTCATCTGAGCATAAAAGACTCTAACACTATTTTGTAAAAGTACATGAGTATATGAAAGATAAGTGATGGGAATCTAAAGCAACTGCAAAAGCCTGCTGCAATTTCATTGAATCGCAGGTTTGTAGGAGGATTGATGCCTAGGAGGAGGCCATTTGGCCTGTCAGGTTATAGAAAATACTAGACTAAGTGGGACCCGTTGGGTCCCAGCATCACACGGGAGGGCTGTCCCCCAACGCTATATTCCATCTCTCCACCAATTCCAATATTGGTGGCCATTGGGGGGGGGGGGGGGGCTTTCTGGAGCGCTAGTATGGGTGTTGTGGGCTGAAGGGGCTGGTTTCCAGAGGGCTAGTATGGACATTGTGGGCCGAATGGACTCTTGGGCTGGCAGCTCAGTCACTCAAGCCTGTTGTGCTGGCAGCTCCGTCACCCACGGCTGGTGGGCTGGCAGTTGACTCACGGCTATTCCTTGAAATTCCATTTCAAGCTAGATGCAAGGCCACCAAATTCAAGTGCAGTTTCATACCATTTCATGCAGTGTGCAAGGCCACTAAAGACAGCGAGACTGAGCCACGCCCACACTTCTGGGTTTTATAGTCCCTCCCCCTCCCTCCAGAAGGGGCGTGGTCTTCATGGCGTGATTGACAGGAGTGAGAATCTCAACATGTTTAAAACACTAATAACTCTTTTATTTTTCCTCGATGGGAAAAATCCTCGGCACCTGATGAGCAGAGGGGGACTCTGAGTAAGATGGCCAAAAATCACAACCGGACGTGGTAGCGTTTTTTCTAAAATCAATATAAAGTGCAAACAGGAAGTGGTCAAGATTAGACTTTTAATTATATAGAAGGCAAGGCAACTTTAATTAGGCATGGCAACTTTAATTAGGCATGGCAACTTTAATTAGGCATGGCAACTTTAATTAGGTATGGCAACTTTAATTAGGCAACGCAACTTTAATTAGGCAAGGCAACTTTAATTGGGCAAGGCAACTATAATTACAAAGGCAACTTTAATTAGGTAATACAGCTTTAATTAGGTTAAACAGCTTTAGCATTCCAAACCAAAGGCAACGCTGCTTTAGCATTTCCAAACCAAATGCAACACAGCTTTAGCATTTCCAAATCAAAGGCAACACAGCCTTAGCATTTCCAAACCAAAGGCAACACAGCTTTAGCATTTCCAAACTATATTTTCAAACCACATTAAGGGCACTGACAGGTGAGCAAAACCACTCACAGTTTAGTAGACATGACTGAGATACGTGACTCTCTCGCTCCCCCATCTTGCAGAGACTGACTGAGGCACTCAACACTTCCGAGTTTTATAGTCCCTCCGGAAGGGGTGTGGCCTTCAGGAGAGAGAATCTTAACATTTTTTAAACACTAATAACTCTTTTATTTTTCATCGATGGGAAAAATCCACTTGTCCTGCGCAGCGGCAAGGATCTCCGAGTAAGATGGTCAAAAATCACAGCCGTAAGTGGCAACGTTTTTTCTAAAATCAATATAGAGAAAAACAGGAAGATCAGACTATTAGTAATATAGATAGATATCCCGGCAGGTCCGAATCTGCGGTGCTTTGCGATTTCCATGTCAAACCAGCCCACCCTTTAGTGCTACTTGAAAAGACTGCACAATGTGGGATGAGGGGAAATATTGAAGCTAGGTGGAACGATTTAATTCCAGACAGTGAATGAAGATTGGATGATGCTGTGGGGACACAAGGTGAAGGTTAGCAGGGTCATTGGGTCAGATGCTAACCCTAACCCTTACCTCCTTCACCTGTTTTTGCAGTGGAGGGCACAGAGACTAGCGGTGTGTACAGTTGGGTTACAGTGGCTCAGTTAGAAGTTCCCCAGCCTCCCAGCTCCCAGCGACGTGGGTTCAACCCACGTTCAACCCTGACCTCAGGTGCTGCTTGTGTGGAGTTTGCACGCTCTCCCTGTGACCCTGGATGTCCCCAATGTCCTCCCACATCAGCGCGGTGGGTTAACTGCAAACTGCAAACAGGACTATCTTAGATGGCAACTTGGTCGGCATGGGTGTGAGGGTGCGAAGGGCCTGTTTCTGTCATGTATATGGCTCTCTGACTATATGTGAGTGTGTGACTTCATTTCCATCCATAACTCATTCAATTTGGGAATAGGATGATTAAAAAAAACCTTGTGGTGTTAGCACATTTCTATGACTAATTTTTCAAAGTGAGTCGACTATTTGAGAAATTAGAAAGGTTAGAAAATATTGGCCTCGTGTCAGTTTGATTCATAGCAGCTGATTAAAGATGGGAAGGTGAGGAAGGAGAACCATTTTCCTAATCACCAATTAGCCCAGGTTTTCCGTAAAAAAGAGGGCACACTTAAATATTATTGACTTTCTAATCAGGTCAAATGTAAAAAAAATATCTACCAAGGCCTTTGTTGTTCAGACAACTCACTGATAGTACGATTGCTTAATTCCGAACTCTGTGAATCTCACAGCTTCTGTGCCCCAGCCTGGGATTAAATGGGCTTTAACCTGTCAACTGCTATAAACCCTCCTAGTACTGGGAGATGTAAGCAATTGACAAATGTGTGAAAGAGATGCTCAGAGAGGCTGGGAGAATATGGGTAAAGACGGCATTTAAAATGTAAAGACGATGGCGTGTGTGTTCTGCAGAGCCCTTTGACATTCTTTGAGGAGGCGCCAAAAATGCCTTACAATCAACAAAACACAACCATTGTTTCCATGCAAGAAACAAAGCAGGAAAATGACGTGCAGCAGACTCCCAGAAGCAAGTGATGTCCAGATAACCTGTTGTGGAGATGCTGATGAAGGCCAATATTGTCCAGAAAACTTGGAAGATTTATTTTAGTCTTCTTTGGGATTGCACGTACAGTAGGTCAAGTCTCGGGGAATCCTTTTCCCCCCCAAAGAATAGAGAGTCGGAAAGCTTTTCCGATAGCAGAGGGGTCTAAACCCAGAGAGCACAGGTGTAGGTTAACATAGAAACATAGAAACATAGAAAATAGGTGCAGGATTAGGCCATTTGGCCCTTCGAGCCTGCACTGCCATTCACTATGATCATGGCTGATCATCCAACTCAATATCCCGTACCTGCCTTCTCTCCATACCCCCTGATCCCTTTAGCCACAAGGGCCACATCTAACTCCCTCTTAAATATAGCCATTGAACTGGCCTCAACTACCTTCTGTGGCGGAGAATTCCACAGATTTATGGCCCTGTCTCACGGTGCGAGTCATCCCATGAGTGACCCCAAGTGAAAGAAGGAAAAAGACTCGTGGTTATGTACGAGATTTCAAGTTTATGATCAAGTGTTTAACCGGGTTCCCACGGGTATGTCATTGCTGCGATGTTCCAAGTTCCTCTCCCGAGTTACCAAGTTCCTCTCCCGTTACTCTTGAGCCATTAATGAAGGTAAGTGTGTGAGGGTGTCTGGGTGCCGGCCGCAGCCGCTGTTCTTTCACATCAGTTGCACATCAGATTGTTGGGAGACGGAGCTCAGGGTTCGCCTCCTGAGCTGCTTTGGTGCCCAGGCGTAAGTTGAGGTGGAGGGTGGTTGGGGGTGGGGGGGTGACAGACAAGGCTCTTGGGTGCTGGGATCATTCTCTGCGGGATGGTCTTAGTGCGGGAGACATGTGTAGGAGAGGTGTGCTGACTGCAGGCAGACACTTTGGTAGTGATTGCCCACCAGTCTCAAAAGCCGCTGTGTCTCACTGTCCCTATGATAGCAGGGGGCAATCAAGCAGCACAATAGCCCCCTCCCCCTTCCACGGCCAACACAAAGGGCAACGATCCCAAGGCTTTAGCGGCAGAAACAGCGGGCAGGCGACAATCGCCCGCCATAACGTGAGAGAGACCATGCGCTATTGTCGGTCTCCTTTGCACGTCGGTGTTTCTGTATTTCTCCATCTCATTGTTGGCCCTGTCTGTCACCAACCCCACCCCCACCCCTCTGCTTCCCGGCCGTGTGTGTGACCCCTTCCCTCCCCTCTCCAGCTCCCCGCCCATTGCACCGGGCGCGGGGGCCTCGCACCGTCTTCACGTCGGCGACGATCCCAAGGCTTTAGACAGAAGGCAGACGCAACAAGCTGGAGTAACGCGGGCCAGGTAACATCTCTGGAGAATGTGGATAGGTGACATTTCGGATAAGGGCTCGTCTTCTGAAGAAGGATCTCGACCCGAAAAGTCACCTATTCCTTCTCTCCAGAGTTGCTGCCTGACCCGCTGAGTTACTCCAGCTTTTTTGTGTCTATCGTTGAATGGGTGACGTTTCGGGTCGAGACCCTTCTTCGGACTGAAAATAAAACTTGCCTCGCTTGAAGCGGCTTGTAAATTAAAACATAAAATCAAGAAATGTTAAAGGTTGACTCATTTATGTGCTGCTATTCATTCACATGCCCTATTGCTGTCCTCCCTCGTCTACCGTGAGCGCTGGACAACTCACCGGGTGCAAACCTCCGCTGCATCCCGGGCGGAGGGCGATGATCACCAGACTGACCGGCAAGTAGAGGCGGCGGGTCGGCCAAGCCCGGCTCCCCGCCACCGGGATAGACACCAACTACTGGAGTAAACTCAGTGGGATCTCTGGAGAAGTCAGAAGCAGGGTCTCGACCCGAAATCTCACCCATCCCATCTCTCCAGAGATGCTGCCTGTCCCTCGGAGTTACTCCAGCATTGTGTGTGTCTATCTTCGGTGTAAACCAGCATCTGCAGTTCCTTCCCAATCCCACACTCTCGGCCCCGGGGGGTGGATGGAGCATCACACGTGGACACATCCCACCCACCGCCCCAGACTTGCCCCTCCGGCAGGTCTTTAACCGCGTCCTAAAGCCGCTCATTGAGACAGAGTGACGAATACGAAGCCACGGGGCAGGCGCCTCAGTAATAAAGGACAAGTGGCAGATCATCGCAGAAAGGCCGAAGATAGACACAAAATGCTGGAGTAACTCAGCAGGACAGGCCGCATCTCTGGAGAGAAGGAATGGGTGGCGTTTCGGGTAAGTCTGAAGAAGGGTCTCGACTCCATTTCTTCTCTCCAGAGATGCTGCCTGGTCCGCTGAGTTACTCCAACATTTTGTGTCTATCTTTGGTTCAGTCGTTACTTGAGCGAACGAACAGATTATAAGAAAGTTCCCACGGTAGACTCACAAGTCACTAAGGTAAACGCACAGGGACATTACGTTATTATCCAAGGCCCTGATCACCAGGTTTAGTGTTTTTAGTTTAGAGATACAGAACGGAAACAGGCCCTTTGGCCCACCGAGTCCACACTGACCAGCGATCCCCGCACTACCTTACACATACTAGGGACAATTTACAATTACCAAGCCAATTAACCTACAAACCTGTACGTCTTTAGAGTGTGGAAGGAAACCAATGATCTCGGAGATATCACACGCAGGTCACAGGGAGAACGCACAAACTCTGTACAGACAGCACCCATAGTCGGGATCGAACCCGGGTCTCTGGCGCAGCAAGCGCTGTAAGGCAGCAACTCTACCCCTGTGCCGACCCTTTGGAATTCTGAGGAATCCATGGATATAGGGATGAGCTGAGGCAATAGATCTGCCAGGACCTCAGTGGTTGGGACAGACACCTCATAGGACTGAGATTGTGACTTACTCCTGTTTCTTACTTTTTCTACTTTCCAAAACATGGGTTAGGATCCTGGCGACGTTTCAAATATTGATGGAAGATAACGCAGTGTCATTAATTACGGTGGACTAGATATTCAATTTGGATGCCGGCTCAGGGATTTCTTGTTATCAGCAGCAAGGAACAAGGAACAGTACTGGAGACTAAGGCACGGTTTCCAATGCCATTCAGACAGGCGTTTGAAAGTTCTTAAGCAAAAAACAAAGAGCTGGAGGGTCTTCGAAATTGAAGAGTGACTGAAATCTGAAAAATTCCGATCAATGGTTATGCTCTGAACTTGATCTTGAGCTGATTGTAACTGCGCTGTTTGACGAGCTTCCGAAGGGATTAATTGGAACACTATAAGAAAATGAACTCTGAGACCTTGGAGCGGGAGAGGGAATCAGATGGCAAATTAAAATGCCAAACCGTTATACAGTTCGAGCTGAATTGTCGAGGCCATGGGAGCATTCCATGGCGGTAAGAGACAGTGCAATCTATTGCATTTGCCCCAATCTCAATGCCTGCCTATCACACACCGCCTTAAGTACTGCCCAATTTTACCTTCAGAAGTTGTTTCCAGCTGGTAACTGTGAATTTTACTTCGGAGTGACTACGTGAAGAAGCCCCGCCAGGCGCATGCGCGTCATTACGTCCGCGCATGTCGCACTGAACGGGCTGGAGAGCGCAGCTCCACCAGCGGAAAGTAGAAACTTCACAGGTAAGTGGTTTTGAAAACTTTCCCTGTGAGTATCTAACTCCGTCAAACTGGCTCGAGCAGTCAGTAGGAGTCCATGATATGGAGCGTAAGAAAGTTCGTAGTAAGTGTGGGATTCACAAATTAGATCGGGTCGGCAGATTAGCGCGGCACCGCCGGTTCCTATACCGGGTGCGGTTTTACCGACAGCCGTTAGTCTAGAGAATTAATTTCTACACCAGCTCCAGAAACTCAGGAGCTTGAGGCCAACTGATAGCCATAGGAAGGCAAAAAGATATTGTTTCAGACCAGTTTGTCAGAAGAGTCTGAAGAACAAGGAGACTCCCCTCCAGATAATAAAAGAATGTGGGGGAGGATGCAAAATATGGAGAAGATGCTCCAAACTGCAAGGGTCAAAGACTCCAGTGATTCCCCAGACAGCTGTTCAAGAAGGACCATATCAAGAAGAATATGGGCAAGGGGATTTCCTTCCAGCGCCTTGTTTAGGACTGGAGGATGCCTCCCTACAGTATGACTTGGGAGAAGCAAGGCAGGATGAAGCTGACCCCGATTCTGGTGTCCCTGCTCATGTGCATACACCAGAGCACAAGAACCACGCTCCGGGTGTCCCGGAAATAGCAATGAGTTTTGCTATTCCGGAGGGGACTGGTGAGGCAATGGAAGAATACCTTGCCAGCAATATCAATTATTTAGTATCTCACCAGCTCCAGCAAGCTATGATGCAAGAGACTACAAACAAGACACCTGTCTAATGTGCATCAATGAAAGTGCCCACGGTGAACCCAGCTACCTGGGCACCCATGAGTTCTTCTATTAGGGGATAGGAGATTCGGTATCAACATGTCCTCCAACTGGTGGCTGCAGCAATTACTGCATTTGGCACTATGGTCAAAGGGACAATCATTATTCAAACTCAAAAAAGTTATGTTGGCTATTTTATGCAATGCATTTTTCAGGTAAATTGCATCAGGGAAAATCGCCATCAGGCCAACACTCAACCAAAAATTTGCTGCTATGTAAGGCGACTAATGTACAAACGCCTGAATTCCTGTTTGGAACGGACCTTGTCAAGAAGATTTGTGAAATTAATGATGAGGCCAAAACAATTGGCTTAATGTAGCCAAGCATTTCAAGGCCACCTATTCGAAAACCTGGGTTAATATACCGAAGGTCGGATCCAGGTGCTGGGCCCAGTGGGGCAACGAGGGTACCCACCAAGTCAGACCAACAGATTTACAGGGCAACTGTAGAGGTACAGGGAATTTTGTTAACGATAAAGTTTCTGGTGGCCAATCTCCTATTGGAGGTAGATTACAATTGTTTTATAATGAATGGTGCTGTATAACGTCTAATATGTTTATACTAAATACTGTGTCAGGTCTACCATTCAGTTTATCTCAGGGATAGATCCACCTCAACAGCACAAGCCTAATAAAATGTTGGTGTTTTCTGCTCCTGATACTGAACAGGTAAACGATGATGATTGAGAAAGCCATTAATCATCCTCAACAATTTGTGTCTAATATATTCCCCAGACCTAAAAAAGATGGGGGTAGTAATTCTGGACCTCACTCACTTAAATTCTTCAGTTCTCTATAGGCATTTTAAAATGGACACCGTCGTTACTGCTAAACATTTATATATCTTAATTATCAGCAACACTAAAGAGTCGGTTGCAGTAACCAAAAAGGTGTTTAAACATTAGGGTTTGGTCCATCCAACTAAGTCCAAGTTATAGCCAACCCAAAATATTGAGAATTTGGCATTTCTTATTGATTCAGTTCATATGACAGTAACATTACCAACAGCCAAGGTTGTGGATATTGCGAATATCTGTACTTGCCTCACACAAAAACTTTACTCCTCCATCTGAGAAGTCGCTAAGGTCATTGGGGAATTGGTAGCAGCTTTCCCTGCAGTACAGTTTGGACCATTGCATTATCAACATTTGCAAAGAGAACAAGCACTAAAAGAGCATGCAGGCCATTTTGATTGGGTAATGCAGTTACCAACCGCAGCTCTAGCAGAATTGCAGTGGTGGTTTGTTAATGTTAGTCAAGCTACCAATAACATTTTGGTACAAGAACCTTCAGTGATCTTACAGACTGTTAGCGCTCTCGGATGATGTGGGGGGGGGGGGGGAGAGAGTCTAGGACCAGAAACTGTATCCTTAGAATGAAAGGACATAGCTTTAGAAAGGAGATGACGATGAATTTTCTTTGGTCAGAAGGTGGTGAATCTGTGGAATTTGTTGCCACTGACAGCTGTGGAGGCCATGTCAATAGATATTTTTAAGGTGGAGATTGATAGATTCTTGATTAGTAAGGGTGTCAGGGGTTATGGGGAGAAGGCAGGAGAATGGGGTTGAGAGGGAGAGATAGATCAGCCATGATTGAATGGCGGAGTAGACTTGATGGGCCGAATGACCCAATTCTACTCCTTTAACTTATGAACTTATGAATTTAAATTATGGGCCAAAGGGGCCTGTTCCTGTGCAGTGCCGTTCCACGCTCTATGCTGTTGCAAATGGAATAAAATAGTTTGCACTGGGAATAATAACGGATGAATTCTCTGCTCCAGTGTGGTGTAGCGCTCCCTCTTCAAGGTTCAGCGAGCGATTCACTGACACCCTCCGAAACACATTGTCATTTTGCCAGTGAGAACAACAGGAATGAAAGCAGAACGAGTTGTATCTGAGGCCTGATGCGGGTTGCTGTGACAGTGAGATAACTTCCTTTCTCTTCTCTGAATAGCAAGGCTTTATCTGGCTGAAGGGGAAGGCAGAATCTTGATTGAAAATCTCAAGCAAAAGGCAATTTTACAACCTCCCAAAACTGTCAGGAGCTGCCGCTGCTAGGAACGAGTACACTCTGTGCCTTTCACAGTTCACAACCAAAGGCAGGAGAGAGAATAGGTCGCCATGGTGGGCTGATACATTAGGCCAGGATCAGGCAATGGAGTGGAATCCGGGAAAACATCCCAGATTGTGGGAATCCCAATCAGTTCACAGCCACCTCAATGAATATTTTGAAGGCAGAGATGGATAGATTCTTGATTAGTACGGGTGTCAGGGGTTATGGGATAATGGGATTAGGAGGGAGAGATAGATCAGCCATGATTGAATGGCGGAGTAGACTTAATGGGTGGAAAGGCCTAATTCTGCTCCTATCACATGACCTTCTGACCCCCTGGAAAACAAATAAATCCATGTCCAGACCTGAGCCATTCCATTTGACTTTCGCTTTAAAAACAAATATAACATTAACAATGTTTTGAAGATGAGAACTTTGGGGGCGGCATGTATGTGTCGCAGCGGTAGAGTTGCTGCCTTACGGCGCCAGAGACCCGGGTTCGATCCTGACCACAGCCGCTGGCTGAGGGACATTGTATGTTTTCCCTGTGGCAGCGTGGGTTTTCTCCGGGCGCTCTGGTTTCCTTCCACATTCAGGTTTTTCCACATGCAGGTTTGTTGGTTAATTTGGACTCTGTAAATTGCCCCTAGGTTCTAGAATAGAACTAGTGTACGGGTTATCGCTGGTCGGTGTGGAATCGGTGTTTCCACGCTATATCTCTAAATTAAACTAAAACTGAAGTGTAAACTTCAGGCGTTTTGGCCCACCGAATCCACACCAACCAGCGATCCCCGCACATTAACACTATCCTGCACACACAAGAGACAAATTTACATTCATACCAAGCCGATCAACCTACAAACCTGCACGTCTTGGCCCCAAACTGAACTAAACTAAACTAAACTAAACCTCATGAACAAATTCTTCTCTAGAGACCAGCTGCCTCGGGAGACATATTGCTTAGCAATACTTTACATCATCTGAATTATACGGGGTTTTGTAATTGTGCCTATCTATCGGTAACGATTCCACATGTGTCCTTGTTTTCCAATATAATCCATTCTTTACTACGCTCAGCCACTTGCCTGTGTTAGATGTCACTAGACATAACAGACTGAAATTGTAAAATTGCTCAAGTTTCTGGGTGGAAAGTAATTTAACATGCAATGTGTCCATCATTCAAAGAAAATCCCACGAGTCTGCCAGTTTTGGTAAATGATTAACCTTTAAGAGTGTCAGTCATAGCGTGTTAGGCCCTATATATGCGGAGAAAACACAGAGGCATCCACTTTGCAGCTTCTGGATGCAACAATTTCAAGATTGGATTAAATTCTGATCACGAATATGGGTCACTCAATGCTCCAGCTAAACAGCTATGATAATGAATGTTGGCGCGGCGGTAGAGTTGCTGCCTCGCAGCGCCAGAGACCCAGGTTCGATCCTGATGATCCTACGGAGTCTGTACGTTCTCCGCGTGACCGCATGGGTTTTCTCCGGGTGCTCCGGTTTCCTTCCACATTCCAAAGGCCAACAGGTTTGTAAGGTAATTGGCAAGTTGTTAAATTATCCCTGGATAGTGCTAGTGTACGGGGTGATCGCTGGTTGGCAAGGACACGCTGGGCCGAAGGGCCTGGTGTATTTTCCGTGCTGCATTTCCAAGCAATTATTTTCTCATTTCTACCCCATGTTAAATGATTTCTCAGTGTCTGAACAGCAGATGGATATGCCTAAACATGAAATAAAAACAATATTTGGTGAATTAATAATTATGTTAATATTAAATTATATTTATTAAGAGTTGTTTTGTTGATATCATGTTTAGTTGACATCCATCCACCGCTCTGAGATTGAGAGATCAGTTAACATGGTCACTTGTGTAAAACAAAACAAACAAGTGTTTTTAAATGATATTTGAAGAGGGACTATGCCATAAAGTGGGTCTGATTTCTCCCTCTTTCAAAGTGTGCTGTAGAACAGAGGGATCTGCAAGTACATTGTTGCCTGAAAGTGGCGTTTCAGATAGATAAAGTGGTGGAGAAGGCTTTTGGCATATGATCCTTCCTGCACCGTTGGAACCTCACTACCAGCGCACGCTGCCCTCGGGACGGCTGCTATGGAGAGGAGACGGTTGCCCACCTCTTTGCAGAGTGTGGATTCGCAAAGGGAGTCTGGAGAGGTCTGCAAGGGTCCTTGTCACGGTTTGTCCCGAACAGCTCAGTCACAGAGGACTCTGTGATTTAGGGACTGTTCCTAGGGACGCATTCAGAGACGGACATCGAGTGCTGCTGGAAGGCAATATGGTCCATAAGCATTTCTCACAGAGAGTGGTGAGTCTGTGGAATTCTCTGCCTCAGAGGGCGGTGGAGGCAGGTTCTCTGGATGCTTTCAAGAGAGAGCTAGATAGGGCTCTTAAAAATAGAGGAGTCAGGGGATATGGGGAGAAGGCAGGAATGGGGTACTGATTGGGGATGATCAGCCATGATCACATTGAATGGCGGTGCTGGCTTGAAGGGACGAATGGCCTACTCCTGCACCCATTGTCTCTTGTCTATTGTCAAATAGAAGCACAGGGAAACAATTAGTATTTTGAGCCAGATAGTTATTCTGGATGCACAGATAGCACACTGTCAGATTTTGGCAAGACATATTTTAAGTGGTCTTTCTTTTGGAATAGCAAACTCAGACCACTTGAAGGGCTGCCATCATTTCATGGCAGCTGTAAAGCTTGTTTGGACTCCTGCACTGTGTACAAAGGAGGTTTTCCCAGAATGGTCATTACCTGAGGCCACTTTATTTATCTGATTCACAGAAAAGGATTGTATCTCTCAGCGTGAAAAAATATTTTATTGCTGCCATTTCACTGAAATTTCATAACCCCCACACTTACAATGCTACTGAGTCTGTGCCTAAGAAGCACTTCTGTTTGTGCTCTCTGCCACTTACGAAGAATAATCCTGCTAAAAAGAACACGGTTTCATCTCGTGAGCAATTCATCGCTCAGTTTTGAGGAGCTAGAGCACTTCAGACAATGGCTTTCGTTCAAGTCAGTTCCTCAAAGAAATCACAAAACCTGCAAATGCTTTTAAATGGACGCATGAAGAATGAAGAACAGTCACCCTCAGATAGTCCAGGATGGCAGAGATGCATTTACATTCTGTCTCAGTAACATCAAGAACCCTGTGATAAAACATGAAAACATAAAACACAACAAAAAGTGCTGCACATGAACAGGCACTTGAGCTCACAGTGACTGCACCAAACATGATGCCAAATTAAACAAATCTCATCCGCCTGCAGCGCCATCGAGTTCATAAGTGATAGGAGCAGAATTAGGCTATTCAGCCCATCAAGCCTAGTCTGCCATTCAATCATGGCCAATCTATCTTTCCCTCTAAACCCCATTCTCCTGCCTTCCCCCCATAACCCCTGACGCCCATACTAATCAAGAATCTATCTCTGCCTTAAAAATATCAATTGACAGCCTCCACAGCCTTCTGTGGCAATGAATTTCACAGATTCACCACCCTATGACTAAAGAAATTCCTTCTTATCTCCTTCCTAAAGGAACGTCCTTTAATTCTGAGGCTATGACCTCTGGTCCTAGACTCTCCCACTAGTGGAAGCATCCTCTCCACAACACTCTATCCAGGCCTTTCACTATTCACTTGATCCATATCTCTCCATTCCCTTGCATATCCGAGTGCCCATCTAAAAACCTCAAACGCTGCTATCATATCCACCTCTACCACCACCCCTGGCATCGTGTTCGAAACACCTACCACCCTCTGTGTAAAAAGTACCTGCCCGGCGCATGGGCCTGTTTCCGTGCTGTATCTCTAAGGTCTAAAGTCTGAAGTAAAGTCTAAAAAGCGTGGAATTCAAAACATATGCAAGTGCATCTTGTGTACGCACATGCAACATTGGACAAATCTCTACCCAGTCTTGCAACTAACTGTTCTTCATTAGTCATATCAGGCAGCTCAGCTGAAGCGATGATGTACTTAAGCACCGTGTTCTGACCTAAAAGGTGATTGTGCTGCCTTGCACATTTTGCATTTAGACAGGAACAAATCCTTGGAGCACACAGTGCAAAGTGGACTGTACTTGAAAAAAAAAATCTGTTTTCAATTCGAGCTATTTAAGTTTGAATATGATCTAAGATTCCCAGATATGAGTAATAGCCAAACTGGAATGCATAATGTAGTCTAAGACTACACAAAATTGTTCCATTATCGCTCTTACATTGAATTCAATTTTCTTAGACACAAATCTCCATCTGCTTTGAAAGCGATCTTATAATCTTAAAAATATTATAAATTATAATTGGTAATTATTTGAATTGTTACCAGCGCCATCAAACAGAGTAGTACATGTTCAGCTTACTGAAAGAACACACCGATTATTCCCATTGCTCTGCTCCTTCCCCCTAGCTCCGATATTTATCATTTAAAATATGTGATTGAATTTGCTTCCACAACCCGTGAGACAGTCCATTCCATTTTCCTAAAGAAAATAAAACAACATCCACTTTTCTGTTCCTTTTTGTCAATTAACTTAAATTGTGTCCCCGAATTACCAACCCACTTGCAAGCATAGAAACATGTACACTTGCAAGCATAGAAACATAACCAGCAGAAACAGTTCCTTCTTGCTAATGTGTAGGAAGGAACTGCAGCCTTTTTTAAGCCTCCCTCTTCTATGCAGTGCAGTCATGGTCAGGTCAACAGTGGCTGGACAGGTAGCCTTGACCTTCTCGATTCCAGGTGGAGGGGTTCAAATCTCAGCATGGATTGTTGGAGAGTCGTTGCCTCACAGGTCCTGGACCGGAATATAATAGTAAGATTAAACAAGAACTTACCAGTTTGAAGTTTGATCTTGATTTTATGAGGAGTTACGTCGGTGATTACGTGAATAAGACCCGTCAGGCTGCATGCGCACCAATCTTCAAAGCAGCGGTGTGAAATCACAAACAACAACACTGAAGTGACATAGTAAGATGCGTGACTCGAGAACTACCAGATGATCTTTTATGGGAGAGGGTTGGGCATGCCGGGCACGTAATCACCAACGTAACTCCTCATAAAATCAAGATCAAACTTCAAACTGGTAAATCTCATTCAATCTTACTATTTTACTTAGGAGTCACGTGAGTGATTCCGTGAAGAGTTCAAAGCTTTGTGATTTCGTGCCGCAGATTTCAAATCCCGGCTTCCCACTGCATTGATTGACTCGAATGAGAAAATAATGCATTAGCAATAACATTGCATTTAATGCAGTAATAAGGTTTATTTGAAATTATAAACAAAACAACAGTACCTCTCTATACCAGGGGGCACTTTAAACAGAACTTAAAATAGACTTCAGGAAGAACAAAACAGACATGGTACCAGTGATCATCAGAGGGGACTGTGTGGAGAGGGTGGCGGATTTCCGCTTCCTGGGAATCCATATTGAGGAGGACCTGACGTGGAGCGTGAACACTTCTGCGTTGCTGAAAAAGGTCCAGCAGAGACTGCACTTCCTGAGGGTGCTCAGGAAGAATAACATCACTCAGAGACTGCTGCTGTCCTTTTATCGGTGCTCCATTGAGAGCATCCTAACATACCGTGTATGCGTGTGGTACACCAGCTGCACAGCGGCTCAGAGGAAAGCGCTCCAGAGGGCCAGTGACAACGCCCAGAGGATTGTCGGCTGCCCTCTCCCTACCTTGGAAGACTTACACAGTTCCCGCTGCATCAAAAAATCCCAGAATATTATAAAGGACATTTCCCACCCCGGACACTCCCTGTTTGAACTGTTGCCGTCAGGCAGATGGTACAGATCTACAAGGACAAGGACAAACAGACTTAAACAGTTTTTACCCCACTGCTATAAAGGTACTAAATGTAGCTGCCAAGGAACGCAGGGACTAAGGGACTGTGGTTGGTACACTGTGAACCGACAGAAGGATGTAGGGTTGGGTGTTTATGCGTGCTATTTTCATATTTATTTTAGTTGTTTATCTTTTTAATATTTTACCTTGTATGTATCGTTAGCTTTTAGAAACGTTTGAATGGTGCACTGACTGGCTGACATTTTTTAAATTTCGTTGTACATGGTTCATGTTACAATGACAATAAAGAAACTATTTTACTTCGGAGTCACGTGAGTGACTACGTGAAAAAGCCCCACCAGGCGCATGCGCGTCATTACGTCCGCGCATGTCGCACTGAACGGGCTGGAGGGCGCAGCTCCACCAGCGGTAAGTAGGAACTTCTCAGGTAAGTGTTTTAAAAACCTTACCAAGAAGTATTTCAACTCCGTAAAGCTGGCTCGAGCAGTCAGTAGGAGTTGCAGAAATGGAGCTGTCAGTTAGGAGGATTCGTTCTTAGCGTGGGTCCAAGGATTCACGAATTCGATCGGGTCGGGAGATAAGCGCGGCAACGACGGTTCCGATGCCGGGTGCCGATTTACCGGCAGCAGTTACGATAGCGAGCGAATCTTCCGCACTAGCTCCAGGTACTAAGCAGCCTGAGGCTGCTGATAGCCATAAAAAGGCAATGAGAAAGTCTCACAGACCTGTGTTGTCTGACGACGATGGTGACTCTCCCCCTGGTACTAAAAGAATGTGGGGGAGGATGGACAACATGGAGCAGATACTCCAAACTTTGATTACATAAGGGTCCAAGGGCCCAGTGCTGTCCAAGAGGGCCCATACCAAGCACAACATATGGAGGGGCTTTCCATATATTGGGGTTTTCCTTCCAGCGCCTTGTTTAGGACTGGAGGATGCCTCCATACAATATGATTTGGGAGAAGCAGGGCAGGATGCAGCTGACCCTGATTCTGGTGTCCCTGCTTATGTGCAAACACCAGCGCACAAGAGCCATGCTCTGGGTGTCTCGGAAATAGCAATGAGTTTTGCTATTCCGGAGGGGACTGGTGAGGCAATGGAAGAGTACCTTGCCAGCAATATCAATTATTTTGTATCTCACCAGCTCCAGCAAGCTATGATGCAGATGCAAGTGACTGCAAACAAATATAAGACACCTGTCTAATGTGCATCACTAAATGTGCCCACGGTGAACCCAGCTATCTGGGCACCCATGAGTCCGTTCTATGAGGAGACAGGAGGTTTGGTATCAACACGTCCTCCAACTGGTGGCTGCTGCAATTACTGCATTTGGCACTATGGTCAAAGGGACAATCATTACTCAAACTCAAAAAAGTTATGTTGGCTATTTTATGCAATGCATTTTTCAGGTTAAATGCATCAGGGAATATCGCCATCAGGCCAACACTCAACCAAAAATTTGCTGCTCTATGTAAGGCGACTAATGTACAAACGCCTGAATTCCTGTTTGGAACGGACCTTGTCAAGAAAATTTGTGAAATTAATGATGAGGCCAAAACAATTGGCTTAATGTAGTCAAGCATTTCGAGGCCACCTATTCGAAAACCTGGGTTAATATACTGAAGGTCAGATCCAGGTGCTGGGCCCAGCAGTGGGAGGCCAGTGGGGCAACAAGGGTACCCACCGAGACAGACCAGCTACAACCCCAATATGGGCAGACAACAGACTTACAGGGCAACTGTAGAGGTACAGAGAATTTTCTTAACGATAAAGTTCTGGTGGCCAATCTCCTATTGGAGGTTGATTACAATTGTTTTCTAATGATTGGTGCTGTATAACGTCTGATATGTTTATACTAAATACTGTCTCACGTCTACCATTGAGTTTATCTCAGGGATAGATCCACCTCAACAGCACGAGCCTAATAAAATGTGGGTGTTTTCTGCTCCAGAGACTGAACAGGTAAACGATGTTGATTGATAAAGCCATTAATCATCCTCAACAATTGTGTCTAATGTTTCCCCAGACCTCAAAAAGATGGGTGTTGTAGAGTAATTCTGGACCTCACTCACTTACATTCTTCAGTTCTCTATAGGCATTTTAAACTGGACACCTTCGTTACTGCTAAACAGCTGCTATCACAGGGCTGTTATGTGGCAACTATTGATTTGCAAGATGCGTATTATTCACAGCCAATTCATGCTCATTATCGCAGGTACTTGAAATTTAATTGGATGGGACAGTTGTGGCAATGCAAAGCATTGCCTAATGGATTAAGTTCAGCACCCAGGCTATTTACTAAATTGTTAAAAACCTGTGCTGGGGCTATTGAGGGCCCATAATCACAATGTAATGGCTTATTTAGATGATATCTTAATTATAAGCAACACTAAAGAGTCAGCTGCAGAATCGGTTGCAGCAACCAAAAATGTGCTTGAGTCATTAGGGTTTGGTCCATCCAACTAAGTCCAAGTTACAGCCAACCCAAAATATTGAGTATTTGCGGTTTCTTATTGATTCAGTTGATATGACAGTAACATTACCAACAGCCAAGTTTGTGGAGGTTGTTGATGTCTGTACTTGCCTCCCACAAAAACTTTATCCCTCCATCCGAGAAGTCGCTAAGGTCATTGGGAAATGGGTAGCAGTTTTTCCTGCAGTACATTTCGGGCCTTTGCATTATCAACATTTGCAGAGAGCACGAGAACAAGCACTAAAATCGAATGCAGGCCATTTTGATCGGGTTATGCAGTTACCAACCACAGCACTCGCAGAATTGCAGTGGTGGATTGTTAATGTAAATCAAGCTACCAATCACATTTTGGTACAAGGCCCTTCACTGATCTTACAGACTGATGTAAGCGCTCTCGGATGGGGGGCTGCGGACACCGAGTCTAGCTGTGGGGGTAGATGGCATGAACATGAAGGGTTGATTCGCCACACACACGGGATAAATTATTTGGAATTATTGGGGGCATTTTATGGGTTAAAGGCATATTGCTCCTCAATGAAGGATTTACACGTTCAACTCCAGATTGATAACACCACAGCAGTGGCATATATTAATCATATGGGAGGAGCACGATCAGTATCATGTGTTAACTTGGCTAACGTCATGTGGCATTGGTGTATTTCAAGGCATATCTGGGTTTCAGCCATTTATTTACCAGGTATAGACAATGTGGTGGCAGAATATAGGTCGCGTAAGTTTAATGACAATATAGAATGGATGTTGAATTCTATAATTTTTCACACAATTGTCACTCGATTTGGGTTGCCAGAGATTGATCTGTTTGCATCCAGATTAAATCACCAGTTGCCTAAATATGTTTCATGGGAGCCAGATCCAGGAGCAGTAGCCGTGGATGCATTCTCGTTACGTTGGGGGCACTCATTTTTTATGCAATTCCTCCACTTTGTCATCCCGAAATGCCTCACCAAAATAGAACGCGACTCTGCCACAAGCGTTTTGGTGGTCCCAGATTGGCCAACACAACCATGGTTCCCATTAGTGCTTCGAATGATGGTTCAGCCATTCATGATGATTCCCAGCTGCAGTAATTTGTTGGTGCATCCGGTTACAGGAGAAAGTCACCCTTTACATGACCGTATTAATTGTTGGTCTGCAGGTTCTGACCAGACCATTCCAAGGACTTGGATTGTCGAACAGGGCCATGGAGGTTCTCACTGCAGGCTGGCGAAATAGCACTGAAAAAACAATATATGGTTCACATAAAGAAATGGGAGCTGTTCTGTGTACAATCCAATATATCTTATCACAATGCAAGCATATGTGATGTGTTGGAGTTCCTTGCTAAGTTGTATTTTGATGAGCACCTGAGTTATAGTGCCATTAATAGTGCTCGGAGTGCGTTGTCCTCTTATTTAGGGCAGTCTTCAGAACAACATCCTATCGGGTCTCATCCATTAGTATCCCGATTTATGAGAGGAATTTTTAATAAAAACCCTCCGAAACCTCGATATACAGAAATCTGGGATATCAGTCTAGTTCTCACACTGCTTCGGCAATGGGCTCCAATTACTTCATTATCTATGCAGAGATTAACTCTTAAAGTGGTTATGCTAATAGCGCTGGTTCAGCACAACGTGTACAAACATTACAATTGTTACAAATAGATTGTATGCATTTGTCTGTAAATGACATTACCTTCTATGTTTATGATTGAATCAAACAAAGCAGGCCAGGTATGGCAGGAACCAAGGTGACGCTTAAAGCCTATCCTGTTGACCAAATGTTAAATGTAGTTAAATACCTAAGCCAATATATTAAGGTAACAAGGAGTCTTAGAGGTTCTGAGACAGGACTGCTCATTAGTCACAAAAAGCCATATAAAAGAGTGTCAGCACAAACTATTTCTAGATGGTTGAAACAGGTTCTCAATTATGCTGGAGTCGACACTCATGTGTTTAACTCTCACTCCACCACGGCGGCATCAACCTCCGCGGCGAAGGCTCAGGACGTGCCGCTAGACCAAATCCTCGCGGCCGCAGGATGGTCAAGAGAAGCAACATTTTCTCAATTTTATGACAAACCTGTACAGACAGTGCCACGGTTTGGGCATGCTGTTTTGGGTTCCATTTAATTCATTTGCTTTGTTTTCTATCATTGTTTGTAATTCCCCCTGGGACAAAGGGGTTATTCCTGGTTTTGTTATTATTAACAATAGTTATTGAATAATTCGAAGCAATGTTCAATATATTATTTATTCCCTACTGTGTCAACCAAAGCAGATTGTCGTATGGAGTGCATCTATGGCATGAAAATACAGAGCTTTGAAATCTTCACGTAGTCACTCACGTGACTCCGAAGTAAAATAGTAAGATTAAACGAGAACTTACCAGTTTGAAGTTTGATTCTTATTTTATGAGGAGTTACGTTGAGGGATTACGTGCCTTCCATTCCCACCCTCATAATCTAAGAGATCATCTGGTAGTTCTAGTCTTCTAAAAGCCTTATTATGTTACTTCGGCTATTTGTTTCTGTGTTTTCACACCGCTGCTTTGAAGTATGATGCGCATGCGCCTGGCGGGGCTTCTTCACGTAATCCCTCAACGTAACTCCAAATCTGAGGAAGGACATTATTGCCATACAGGGAGTGCAGAGAAGGTTCACCAGACTGATTCCTGGATGTCAGGACTGTCTTATGAAGAAAGACTGGATAGACTCGGTTTATACTCTCTGGAATTTAGGAGATTGAGAGGGGATCTTATAGAAACTTACAAAATTCTTAAGGGGTTGGACAGGCTAGATGCAGGAAGATTGTTCCCGATGTTGGGGAAGTCCAGGACAAGGGGTCACAGCTTAAGGATAAGGGGAAATCCTTTAAGACCGAGATGAGAAAGACTTTTTTCACACAGAGAGTGGTGAGTCTCTGGAACTCTCTGCCACAGAGGGTAGTTGAGGCCAGTTCATTGGCTATATTTAAGAGTGAGTTGGATGTGGCCCTTGTGGCTAAGGGGATCAGAGGGTATGGAGAGAAGGCAGGTACGGGATACTGAGTTGGATGATCAGCCATGATCATATTGAATGGCGGTGCAGGCTCGAAGGGCTGAATGGCCTACTCCTGCACCTAATTTCTATGTTTCTATGTTTCTATGTAACTCATCAAACTTCAAACTGGTAAGTTCTCGTTTAATCTTACTATTCTATTCTATTCTAAAATAGCATTGCAAACAGCCCTGGATCGGCAATCGGCCGATGATAGAAACTCTGAAACATCAGCTCATTTGCCCATCCGGCAGCCGCCAAAATGTGGTCGACGGGCACGTCCCTCGCCTTGGCCACCGACGTAGCTGCTGCCCTAGTGGAATGAGATGTGAACACATCAGTGTTAATACCTGCCTCAATCAAAACTGGTTTCAACCATCTCGAAATTGTATTAACTGACACTCTCTTATGTGGTTTTTTTGTAACTGATAAACAATCCTGTCTCCATGTTATGTAAAGCATCTGTAGCTGCAATGTATTGCATCAAATGTGTTTTTATGCATAAGGATGGATCCGTGGGATATGCTGAAAACACTATTGTGAACCCTGTGACACCTGGCCTGCTTTGTTTGAGGAGGTCATAAATGTAAAACGTAACATTGTCTGCAGCTGTTTCCATTCTATCTAGCTGTAGTTTTTGTAACATCTGTACTCTCTGTGCTGATACCAATGCCATGAGCATGGCCACCTTCATGGTGATTTTGGTCAAAGACAGAGACGAGACAGGAACCCACTCACGCAGTAGTCTAAGGACCATACTCACATCCCATATCTAGGTTTGGGAGGTCTGGAATTAAAAATCCCTTTCATTAACCGAACAACGAGAGGGTGAGATCCAATAGAATGTTTGTCTGACTTCATCACTAAATATGATGACAAAGCACTTCTAGCTGTATTGATTGCACTATAACTTAGTCCTTCATCATAGTAGAGAGTTGACAGAAACTCTAGAACATGTGAAATACGTGCTGTACAATAGTCAATATTATTTTGTACACAGTAAACTTCCCATTTTTTTTACATAACAAATATACTGCTTTTGAGTACTCGATCTCCAAGATGCAGTAAGCATGTCCACAGTTCGACCCGACAATCCACGCCCCAGATATGGCCTTCTTAGAATCTGCAAATTAACAAATCAATACGGTCATACAACGGATGTCATTCGCCAGTTACCGGATGCACCAATAAATCCCTTTGTTTTGGGAACAGCCATCAGGGGTTGTGTCATCAGCTGTAAGATCAAAGGGTACCATGGCTGGGTAGGCCAGTCGGGTATCACCAGTACCCCTGAAGCATCATCCTGCTTGATTTTAAGCAGACAACGATTTATGAGACAAAACGGTGGAAATGCACATACCACCCCAATGCAGCGAGAAAGCGTCAATCACTACTGCCCCAGAATCTGGTTCCCATGACACATATTTGGGAAGCTGGTGGTTTAGTCTGGATGTGAACAAGTTGACATCTGGCCTTCCACATTTGACAATGATCTCATTGCATACGTCCCGATTCAACATCCACTCTATGTTGTCATGGAACTTTCGTGACCCGGTGTCTGCCACTGTATTGAATCTCCCTGGTAGATATATAGCTGAGAGCCAGATGTGCTTGTCAATACACCAGATCCAGATTTGGTTTGCCAGTCTGTCACAAGATGCTGACTTGATACCACCCATGTGATTAACATGTGCTACTGCCGTAGTGCTATCAATTTGAAGCTGAACATGCAGACTACTTTTGTTAGAACAATAAGCCTTGAGCCCATAAAACGCTCCTAATGGTTTATTCCCCATGTCTGCAGAAGCAAAGCTTCTTCCATACTCCATCTTCCTCCACAACTTGAACTTGTATCCGTGGCACCCCACCCAAGTGCACTGACATTAATCTGTAAGACCATGGAAGGTTGTTTTGGCACCACTGTGCTGAAACTACTGGAGATATATTGGATCCACCATTGAAAATCAGTAACTGCATCTGCTGATAATTGCATGGGTCTATCATAATGGCCCAATTGTACCCTGAGTGCCTGTTCCTTTGCTCTTTGTAATTGCTGATAATGCAAAGGCCCAAATTGGACTGCTGGAAATGCTGCTACTAATTTCCCGAGCAGCCTGGCCACTTGTCTAATTGAAGGTTGTTGTTGTTTAGAAGATTTATTCAACCATCAATTAGCTCCACACTTTTTTCCCTGGGCAAAGTAATTACCATTTTAAGTGAGTCAATTGTGAAACCCAAATAATCAATTGTGGTAAGTGGTGTTAATTTAGATTTTCCCAAATGAATGACAAACCCCCAGTTTTTCAAGTGTGAATTTGACAACTGCCACTGATGTTTCAGCTAATTCTCTTGTTTGTCCGATAATTAAAATATCATCCAAATAGGCCATAATTACATGGCCCTGGCCTCTAAGTAGCCCCAAAATTGGTTTTAACTCTAGGGGCAGAGGTTAAATCATTCGTCAGTGCCTTAAATTGCCATAATTGATTCATCCAAGTAAATTTAAAATACATTCTATGCTCGCAATGAACAGGCACTGAGTAGTAAGCATCTTTCAGATCTATGGTTGCCATATAACAACCGCTGGAAATCAGTTGCTTGGCGGTAACCAACGTTTCCATTTTGAAGTGTCTATAGAGTACAAATGGATTTAACCTTGCAAGGTGCAAAATGATGCTGCATCCTCCATCCTTTTTGGGACGGGAAAATACATTTGATACAAATTGACGGACTTAATGAACCGTCTTCTCAATTACCCCTTTGTTACACCATTTTTCAAGTTCAGCCTGAACCTCTATTACCTCTGTTTGTGAAAAATAAAGTGTTCTGCTAGGAACATGTTGGAGAGGTAAATCACCATTTGGATCGAATTAAATCCGAAACCCTTGAATCACACTCCTGATAAACAGATCTGACGTAATCTACCACCAATTATTTCCTGTGTTACACTTAATATGTTTTTATGAGAACCAGGCCCACCTACCTCCCTGGTAACTGGTGTGCCCTACTGACTCTAGCCTCTGGCAGTGTCCCCCATGGTTGCTCGCGCTCCAGTCGAAGGGTACCATCCACGCCCCTGCGCTGAAGACCGGCTTGTCCCTGGTGTAATCACGGAAGTTGAGGTGGTTCTGTAAGGATACTTCTTCTTCAGTGGTCTGCCAGTCAACATTGGTCCCATCAGGCTCATCATTTTTGCTTCTTCATTCCTTAGTAAGGTCCTGCAAGGCACCCGCTCAGCCCAATCTTGATGGTCGCTCCATTCCTAATTTCCCTAACATCTTTAGTCACAAGTGCAAGTAAATAATTCCCCCGATCTCTGCACATTAGGAAAGTCTTTCATATCTACATATCTACTACTGCTGCGTAAAATGTCTTCTGCACCCTGTCCTGACTTTTGAAATCCTTTCTAAAGCCTGACACCTAGATTTAGTTTGTGTAGGAAGGAACTGCAGATGTTGGTTTAAACCGAAGATAGAAAAAAAAAAAACTGGAGTAACTCAGCGGGACAGGCAGCACCTCTGGAGAGAAGGCTGTCTGAAGAAGGGTCTCGACCTGAAACGTCATCCATTCCTTCTCTCCAGAGATGCTGCCTGTCCTGTTGAGTTCAGCTTTTTGCTTCAATCTAGAGTTGCAGCACGGAAACAGGCCCTTCGGCCCACCGAATCCGCGCTGACCACTAGGGACAAGTTACAATTTTTTTTACTGAAGCCAATTAACCCACAGACCTGTATGTCTCTTTGGAGTGTGGGAGGAACCGGAGCAGCGGGAGAAAACCCACACAGCTCACGGGGAGAACGTGCAAACTCCGTACAGACAAACATCCTAGTCAGGATCGAACCTGGCGCTATAAGGCAGCAACTCTCCATTTCCATATCCATAGATGTGTGCCATGATACACTGGCGGAGACCTAACCACCGCCAGCTGTGGTCAGCTGTGACTTCTTCAGCTGACGGTACCGACGAGGTTTGCCCAGCATAGTTCAAAAGGTATGTGCGGGACAAGTTTTTTTACACAGAGAATGGTGGGTGCCTGAAACATGCTACCAGGAGCGGTGGTGGAAGCAGACACAATGGTGGCATTTAAAAGGCTCTTACGAACTTGCAGATAATAGAGGGATATAGATCAGAAGGCAATTAGTTTAACTTTGCATCATGTTCTGTGCAGTCATTGAGGGCTGAAGGGCCTGTTTCTTTGCTGCATTCTCCTATGTTCTGTGTTCCATGTTATACTCTGCCTTTATTTAACAACTTAGGATTTTTTTTTCAAATTGTCAAATCATCTTCAAAGACATGAGGATGAAGTCATTTTGTGCATGTTTGGCTGTGGATTCAAATTAGGCCAAGGCTTAAGGTAAAAGGCTGTTGTGTAACCATGGTAACTATCATAGTGTCACTCATTTTGTAATAGAGAGTTGTCCGTGTTATGAATGTTTCCCATCTCCTGATCGTGAATGGTTATATCATATGTTTCTATATTATGCAGGTGATGTCCTCGATGGTGCAGGATTAACATCACACTATTCCTCCCACACCCTCGATTAGACACAGTGCTCTGTAGTAGGTGCACACTTCACATTCCTGTGTACGAATCCCAAGTATTTTTACTAATTTGAAAGCTAATAACAGTATAAATATTAAGTGGAGGAGGTGGCTCAGAACAGAATATGTGTACAGATTTAAAAAAAACTGTGGCGCAGCGGTAAAGTTGCTGCCTTACCACGCCAGAGACCTGGGTTCAATCCTGATTACGGGTGCTGTCTGCGTGGAGTTTGCACGTTCTCCCCATGACCGTGGGGGTTTTCCCCTTGGTGCTCCCACTTCCTCCCACAGCCCAAAGATGTGCAGGGCATGCAGGTTTGTAGGTTAATTAACTACTATACAATGCCTCGAGTGTGTAGGACATAAAACTAATGCGGGGTGATCGATGATCGGCGTGCATGGCGTGGCTGTACGGTCTGTTTCCACACTATATTTTTTACACAAAACTAAACTAAACTAAACTAAACCAGCTGTTTATCAGGCATCCTTTCATCAGCTAGAGTACAGACCTGACTTTCCATCTACCTCAATGGAGCCCTTTGAACTATCGACAAACGGACTTATAGCCCTGTCCCACGGTTACGAGTTCATTCTAAGAGCTCACCCGAAGTTTTAAAAAAAATCAAACTCGTGGTTAGCATGGAGAATGAACGTAGCGGGTAAGTCGGAGCTCGGGGACGTCTCTTAGCACTAACGGCAGGTACTCGGGAAGACTCGCTAACGGCAGGTAAGCACGGGAAGATTCGTGAAGATTTTTCAACATGTTGAAAAATGTCCACAAGAGCCCCGAGTACCGACGAGCGGCCATTACCATAAATCTCCGAGTTTGAATCAGGGCAAACTCGGGAGAACTCTTGGAATGAACTCTTACCATGGGACAGGGGTTAAACAGACTTCATATTGCACTCAATGTTGTATTCTTGATTGTTTATCTGTACTCTGTGAATGGCTTGACTGTAATCGTGGCAGATAGACACAAAATGCTGGAGTTAGAGCCCTGTCCCACTGTACGAGTTCATTCAAGAGTTCTCCCGAGTTTCCCCTGATGCGAACTCGGAGAATTACGGTAATGGCCGCTCGTAGGTACCCGGGACTCTCGTGGACATTTTGCAACATGTTGAAAAATCTTCACAAGTCGTCCCGAGCTTACCGTGTTTCCCGAGTACCTGCCGTTAGCGTTACGAGCCGCTAAGAGACGTCCTCGAGCTCCGACGTACCCGCTACGTACATTCTACGTGCTTCCCACGAGTTTGATTTTTGTTTAAACTCGGGAGTGCTCTTGAATGAACTTGTACAGTGGGACAGGGCTTTAAGACAGCTTCTCAGAGAAAAGGAATAGGTGACGTTTTGGATCGAGAACCTTCTTTAGATTATAATCATGTAGTCTTTTCTTTGACTGGATAGCAAGCAAACAAATGCTTTTCACTATACCTCAAAATACATAGCAATAATTAAACTAAACTAAACTAAAACTCCCACAATCTGCAACTTGATTATTGATAAATCCCAGTGATATGGGACCTGGTTCACAAAGTGTCTATACCCGCATTGATATCAGCTCACCTCGTTGAGATCCCAGATCGTGCACCCATTAGCTCACCTCGTTCTGTTCACTGGACCCCCTTGAAACTCACTTGGTTCTATTTCCAGTGCTCCCTTGAAACTTTCCAGGCTCACAGAAAAACAAATTATTCTATTTGTTTCAAAAAAAAAGTGAATTAGAAGTGTAATGGATTTTTGGAAGATCACATTCAATAGTACGGAAAAATCAAGGATCCCCACCATCCAGGTCATTCCCTCTTCTCACTGCTACCATCGGGCACGAGGTACAGAAGCCTGAAGTCACACATCCCCAGGTTCAGGAACAGATACTTTCCTACAACAGGTTATGGGGAGAAGGCAGGAGAATGGGGTTGAGAGAGAAAGATAGATTTTAGCTATGATTAAATGGCGGCGTAGACTTGATGGGCTGAATGACCTAATTCTGCTCCTATCACTAATTACGAATGTCTGATCCTTGAACTGACTTACACAACGCTAATCCGATCTCGACAATGGAACACTACAAACCAACTCTTGCACTACCAACGACTTGTTTTCCAATAGTGTTTTGCACTACTATCTTGGGTTTTTGCACACTTTTTCTTTTCATCGTCTTTGTATAATTTATGGATCATTTACGTTTTATGTTTTATGTGTGGTGTGAGTCCATGCTGACGTCACACTTCAACGTTATATCTTGCACGAAATATTGTACATTTATTCTGTGCTTATTCTATTACTTGTGCACTGTAGATGGCTTGATAGTATTCATGTACAGTCTTTTTTCTGACTGCGGATAGCACACAAACAAAAGCTCTTCACTGTGCCTCGGTACACGTGACACTTGTCACTAATAAACAAAAAACAAATAAACTAAGTCTGAAGAAGGGTCTCGACCCAAGACGTCAACCATTCCCTCTCTCCAGAGATGCTGCCCGTCCCGCTGAGTTAACTCCAGCGTTCTGCGTCTATCTTCGGTGTAAACCAGCATCGGCAGTTCCTTCATACACAAACTAAACAAAATGCTGCTGCAAGCAAGATTTTCATTGTGCCTGTACATCACTGTACTCGTGCATTTGACAATGAGCTCCACTCGACTTGAGGGAAGGAAACAGAAACGAAAGCAATGAAAGCAAAGGTAGACAAAAATGCTGGAGAAACTCAGCGGGTGCGGCAGCATCTATGGAGCGAAGGAAATAGGCAATGTTTCGGGCCGAAACCCTGAAGGAAATAGGCAACGTTTCGGGCCGAAACCCTGAAAGAAATAGGCAACGTTTCGGGCCGAAACCCTGAAGGAAATAGACAACGTTGCCTATTTCCTTCGCTCCATAGATGCTGCCGCACCCGCTGAGTTTCTCCAGCAATTTTGCCTACCTTCGATTTTCCAGCATCTGCAGTTCCTCCTTGAACAGTAATGAAAGCAACGTCTTTGCTTGAGAAGAGAATAAAGTGGATGGAACACAGTCAAGTGCGTACAACAATCAAGTGCGTAAAATCAATCTCGTCTTTCATTCTCATTTTAGATTATGCAGTCACGATCAAAAGCCTTATCCTTATTGCCCCTTGGTGTATCTGAGTCATCTTATTGCAGCAATGAAACATCCAGTTGCCTCCACTCTATTGGGGAATAGCATTGTCGCAAAGAACAGCCTAAATAATTGCCATCCAGGGGAACATGTTGCATGGAAGACCCTCAGGAGCTGTCAGGTCGGTAGCGCCGTCAGTGCCGCATGAAATTAAAGTGTTTGTACTTTTCTATTTGCTTCCAGACCGTTCCACCGCAGGATGCGATGAAATGGGTAAAGGCAGCTTCTACTTTATATATTCTATATTATATATTAAATAGTCTGCTGTACAAAGCCTCATATAAGACAGGCCTGCAGAGTCTGATTGTGAAAGGCAGCTGCCCAGTGCAGGGATGCTGCCTGTCACACAGTGGGTTAAGTGAACGAGAACACTGACAACAGAGCTGTTGTTGTTGGTCAGCCGGCCGGACGGGGGGAAGGCAGAGAGTGAAATGAGGCCCATTAACATGGGACAGGCGACTCGCAGGCTCAATTGGCAGAACCCTCGGGTGACGTTGCAGCTGAGTCCAATTCCAATCTCAGCACTTGGAGTACAGGGGGTTTGGATCAGAAACGATTCCGGGCGGCACAGTGGCACAGCTGGTAGAGCTGCTGCCTCACAGCACCCAGGTTCGATCCTGACCTTGGGTGTTGTTTCTGTGGGGAATTTGCGCTTTCTCCCTGTGACCATGTGGGTTTCCTCCAGGGTGCTCCGGTTTCCATCCACATCCCAATGACGTTAATTGGCCTCTGTAAAATTTCTCTTAGTGTGCAGCGGATGGATGGGAAAGTGGGATAACATAGAAGTTTAGTTTAGTCTAGTTTAGAGATACAGCACGGAAAAAGTCCCTTTGGCCCACCGATCCTGAGCACGAGGGGCTGAAACGTCGACTGCTCATTCCACCCCCTCACAGATGCTGCTCATCCCACTGAGTTCCTCCAGCAGATTGTTCTTTGACTATAGAGGCAGGGGATGAAGATTCAGACAGACTAGTTGTAAACTTGCTACGGCTTTTGAGTTACTTATGAAAATACTGCACCAATGTGGGTACAACAGATTGGTCTCTTGAGAACCTTATTATTACAAAGGAATAGACAACAAGGAGCCAATACAGTAAATGAGATGCCCAATGTAATGACATTAACGGACACTCTAGTTTAATGGATATTTGAAAAAGGTCCATAGCAATAACTTCGGATGTGGATGTAAATTAACTATTTTTATTACACTGAACTTGATAGTTTTTTGTGTTTCTTTTAAATTCTGTGGAGCATGTTGCCAGAAAGTCAGACGTATGCTAAAGTGATATTCTCTCCTGAAATGTAATAACCCAAATCATCAGCCAATGTTCGGTGACTTTAATAAAGACAGGGTGAGAGTTAAAGTGTCTATCTGGAGAACCGATAACAACAGATTGTAATTAAAATACATTGAAAGCATTTTCAGAAAGTTGGGGAAATTAAATTTCAGTCTATATAGCAGTACTGCTGTCATGGAGACTTCAGGATCTTGAGATGATCTGCTATTGTAATTTGCATCCTTCTCATTTGCAAAGAATAAATTTAAGCAGCAAAATGTTTTTTTGTTTTTTAAATCAGTCGGTTTTCAAAATAATCTAAACAATGTGGCTGAGGTAAATCAGAAGCAATTCCGGTAAATGCTGGAAAATTATTTTCTGACGTAAGATTCCGATCTTTCTTCACATGAAAGCTGTCTACATCTGACAGCATGCGGGCTGCTACTAAAAGAGATTGGACAACACTGGAGAAAGTAGGGTGGCACGGTGGCGCAGCGGTTGAGTTGCTGCCTTAAAGCGGTAGAGACCCGGGGTTTAATCCTGACTACGGGGTGCTGTCTGTACGGAGTTTGTACGTTCTCCCTGTGACCTCGTGGGTTTTCTCAGAGATCTTCGGTTTCCTCCCACACTCCAAAGACATACAGGTTTGGAGGTTAATTGGCTTGGTATCAATGTGAAATTGTCCCAAGTGTATGTAGGATGTGTTAGAGTACAGGGTAATTGCTGTTCAGTGCGGATGCAGTGGGCCGAGGGCCTGTTTCCTCGCTGTATCTCTAAACAAAAAACAAGGAACTGCAGATGCTGGTTCACGCAAAAGGATACAAAGTGCTGGAGTAACTCATCGGGTCAGGCAGCATCTCCGGAGAACATGGTTAGGTGACGTTTCAGATCTGGACCCTTCATCCAGGATCCCAATCCGAAACTTCACCTATCCATGTTCTCCAGAGGTGCTGCCTGACCCACTGAGTTACTCCAGCACTTTGTGTCCTTTTTTGGACAAAAATGGATGGTTTTCCAGCGATCATGAATTGGTGACGAATGGGTGATGTTTCAAGTCGAGACCATTCTTCTGATTGGAGAACGTGAAACGCCATGCATTCCTTCTCTCCAGAGATGCTGCCTGTTCCGCTGAGTTACTCCAACTTTTTGAGTCTATCTTCGGTTTAAACCAGCATCTGCAATTCCTTCCTGCATATATCCCTTTCCACAGATGCAGTCTGACCCACTGAGTGTTTCTAGCATTTTCTGGTTTTATTTTATATTTCCAGGCTATGCTGGTGTCTTGGATTCCAAAACGGATAATGTTTTGTTTTATTCAGTAAAATACTGGCTGTAGACTGCGGATATACTCCAGAGAGAAACTTCCAGCACCCAACAGCAAGAACTAACGTAACGTATACCCTGTGGGTTCTGCTGTATAATCCAAGTTGACATTCCCACGGCATAAACAACTGATGTGACCACAAAAGAATCAATAGGAGATTTCTGTCAGATCAGGAGGGCTGTGTGAGAATGGGAAAGTGCAGGTCATTGAAGATACATTATGAAAAACCTTGGAGAGGATTAAGAATTTGCCAAATCGTTGCTGCCTTAATCTCGTACTGTGTCTTTGAAGATGAATTTAGTTTAGAGATGCGGCGTAGAAACAGGGGCTATGGCCCACCGAGTGTGCGTAGACCAACGAGCATCCATACACTAGTTCTATCCTACATGCCGGGGACTGGCCATTCGGCCCAAATTGCCCACACCGTAAAAATGTCCCAGCTACCCTTGTCCCACCTACCTGCGTTTGGTCCATATCCTTCCAAACCTGTCCTATCAATGTTCTCGTTTAACTGTTTCTTAAACGTTGGGATAGTCCCTGCCTCAACTACATCTGCCATATCATACATGATATGATGCAAATGTAGCTTGTTCCATACGTCCACCATCTTTTGTGTGAAAAAGTCACCCCTCAGATTCCTATTAAACCTTTTCCCCTTTTACTTCAACCTATGTCCTCTGGCCCTCAATTCACTTACTCTTTGGAAGAGACTCTGTGCATCTACCCGATCTATTCCTCTCATGATATACAGAGATACAGTGCAGAAACACGGCCTGCGGCCCACCGAGTCTGCATCGACCAGTGATCCTCGCATACTAACACTATCCTACACACGCAAGAGGGACAATTTACAATTTTAACTAAGCCAACCTTTGGAGTTTGGTAGGAAACCAGAGATTCTGGAGAAAACCCATGCAGGTCACGGGGAGAACATACAAACTCTATACAGACAGCACCCGTGGTCAGGATCGAACCCAGGACTCTGGCGCTGTAAGGCAGCAACTCTGCCGCTGGGCCACCGTGCCTCCCCGTAGCAAAGGAAGAGACGGCCAAGAATCAGATCATGTTTCTGCCTGACCTTTGCTTCTCTCTGTGTAACTAATATTCATTAGCAAATGTTCCCTGCCGTTCTAATCCCAACCTGTCGAAGGAATAATACAGAGCTTGCTCTCTGGCAGTTCCAGTGGAACCTGAAAGCCAGCCACCTTTCCTGTGACTAATTCTTCCCAATTAATTCTGCAGTTGGAAGGCTGCAGGTTTCGCTGAGTAAATATTGTGTGTATCACTGAATAACGGTGACTCAAGTCCGACATTGCTCTCTGAAGGATAATTATCTTCTGTTTGTGGACAAAAAATGCTGGAGAAACTCAGCGGGTGAATCAGCATCCATGGAGAAAAGGAGTAGGTGTCGGGTCGAGACCCTTCTTCAGACTGATGTCGGTGGGGGGGGGGGGGGGGGGGGGGGGGGGGGGGGGGTGGGGGGGGAGGCGGGAAAAACAAAGAAAGAGGCGGAGACAGAAAGCTATGTGGGAGAGCTGGGAAGGCGGAGGGGAAGGAGGGATAAAGCAAGGACTACCTGAAATTAGAGAAGTCAATATTCATACCGCTGGGGTGTAAACTACCCAAAGGAAATATGAGGTGCTGTTCCTCCAATTTGCGTTGGGCCTCACTCTGGCACTGGAGGAGGCCCAGGACAGAAAGGTCAGATTCAGAAAGGGATGGAGAGTTGAAGTGCTGGGCAACCGGGAGACCAGGTTGGTTAGTACGGACTGTTTGTCTAAGATCAAGTGTAGTATCTGTTCTTACGTGAAAGAGACTATCTGTTCTTATCAGAACAGTTCTGGCGGTTCCTTGGGGACAAGGGCTGTGGATTGCGGAGCGAAAATCGTTGAGGAGTCGGTCGGCTGCAGGCTTAGAGGTGGATCCATGCTGGTTGAGAAACCAACCTAACACCTTATTCAGCCACAATGTCAGCAGGAGCAGGAGCAGGAGCAGGAGTGCAGGTATTCGGAATACCCTGCGAATAAGCATCAAGGACCTCAGCAAGGGGAACCCCTTCTCACGAGACCTGTTCGTGAAGAAGGTCTTGCTAGAGGCCTGCAAATTCGAGGCCAAGGACATCTACTGCCTCCAGGATTTTCCAGGTAACGGATATTTTGATGTTACCTTCAAGTATCCAACGGGATGGCAGAAGGTGATGGAAGTCTTCCGGGAGAGGGGAAATGAAGCTCCGCTGTCGCTGCTGAAAGTGCAGCCGCTCTTCACCCTCCCCACCCAGAAGGAAAGGTTCATTACGGTGCACATGTTTAACCCACATGTGCCCGTAGTGGATGTCCTCACCTTCCTTGCTCGTTACGTTGAGGGAACAGGAAACTGTGTGGACGTGAAGGACATGCACGGGATTTGGACCAGCAAGCGGCAAGTCAAGGTAAAGCTGAGGGTGGACAAGGATGGAGAAATCGTCCACCCCCCCTCGGTTTTCGCGATTGGAGGAAACCGAGGGTACTTGAGCTATGTAGGGCAACCCAGGCTGTGCAGGAAATGCAACAAGCCTGGGCATGTGATGGCCCAATGCACTGCAGTTGTCTGCAAAAACTGCAGGATGGAGGGCCATGAGACAAAGGACTGTCAGGCAGCAAGAACTGCAACCTGTGCGGGGAGGCAGGCCACCTTTACAGGGCTTGCCCTAAAAGAGCCTGCACCTACGCACAGGCAACAAGAGGAGCTGCTGCCAGCACCCCAAAGGGGGGTGAGGCACCCCCCACCACTGCCAAGACCCCAGCAGAAAGAGGGAACACGGACGAGGACAGCCCGACCACCTCGAGGCCCCAAGTGCCAGAAGGAGACGCCCAGCATCCTGCCCAGGAGGGAGAGTCGATGGAGGAGGGGGAACAGCAGGAGAAATGGACAACGGTGAAGTATAAGAAGAGGGGTCAGCCCAAAGAGCCAAGGCCGGAAAAGAGTGGTAAGTCCAAAAGAAAATCACAAAAAAAGGTGTCTTTCTCTTACAGAAGGCAGCAACCTCTCCTCCTCGTCGGAGGATGAGGCGACCGGGAAGTCCCAACGAGGGAGGCAGAGGAAGAAAACGGGGGAGGAAAAGGAGACCGAGAGCAGAGAAGTGGCCGAGGGGCTCCAGCCCCAGGACATCGGGAGCAGCGCAGTGGTTGAGGGGCTCCAGGCCCCGGAGACAGGAATCATCACAACGGCAAGTGGACCCCAGCTCCAGGGGACTGGGAGCAGTGTAACGGCCGATGGGCCCCAGCTCCGGGCGACCGGGAGCATTGCAGTGGCCGATGGGCCACAGCTCCGGCGACCGGGAGCATTGCAGTGGCCCATGGGGCCCCAGCTCCGGGCGACCGGGAGCATCGCAGCGGCCGATGGGCCCCAGCTCCGGGCGACCGGGAGCAGCGCAGAGGCCATTGGGCCCCAGCTCCGGGCGACCGGGAGCAGCGCAGAGGCCATTGGGCCCCAGCTCCGGGCGACCGGGAGCATCGCAGCGGCCATTGGGCCCGCTACAGAAGACAAAGGAAGCGGCATGCCCAAAAAGGGGGTGGAACGAGAAGGCCCCCCGCAACGACAACTTTGGTTACGCCACCTGATACTCACCTCACCGCTGGATTCCTGAGCCCAGGAAAGCTGAGGCAATTCACCGAAGCGGTGGGGATGAATGGGACATGTAAATGGCCAGTGACTCTAAAGCCAATGGAGCTCAAACTGGCATCTTTAAACGTGCGCAGTATAAAGAGCACTGCGCGATGTGTTAATGCCTTACAGTACCTGGCCCAAGGTCAAGGCAGATGTGACTTTTCTTCAGGAGTGCGGGCTGCCACACTCTCCGCTGCTATCGGAGGTGGTCGCGATGGTGGCCCCACGGACTGTCTGTGTGGTGCGGGGGGAAAATGACTGTCGTGTTTCCGGCCTGGGGATATTGCTGCGGGGAGGGAACTTCACCATCACTGAGGTCAAGGAAGTGGTTGGAGGGCGTCTCCTCGTGGTGGATGTTATGTACCGTGGCTCTCCGCTCCCGGCTGATAAATGTGTATGCCTCACCCACGCAGAGCGAGCGGCTGGCCGTTCTCTCAGCAGCTCCCAGTGCTGCTGGCCACGTCCCGGCAGCTCGTTCTGGCCGGTGACTTCAACTGCATTCATTGATGTGGCTGGACGATCCGGCAGTGCCGACAGCAGACTGGACAGCACGTCCAAGTTTCTGATGGAGATGGTAAAAGACGCAAAGCTGCGTGACGCCTTCAGCGACCCTGCAGGCGGGTCCCAGCCGCGAGTTCACTTGGTCGAGATCGGTCGGTTTAGCCCGATCCCGGATAGACTTCGTCTTCACGACGAAGGCCGTCACGGTGTTGTTAGACAACACTGACCTCACGCCAGTGTTCTTCTCCGACCACTGCCTACTTCAGGCTTCCTGTCACCTACGGGAGGACCGGAAGGCAGGCAGAGGGACGTGGAAGTTAAACACGAAACTGTTGACCCCAGAGAATGTCGAGGAGCTAAAGAGGACTACGCATGTTGGAGAACGGTGAAGCCCCTCTTTGACTCCCCCACACTCTGGTGGGAAGCAACCAAGGAGAACATTAAGAGGTTCTTCATAATTAAAGGGGTTCAGAGAGCAAGACAGAGTCAGAGGGAATTGTGCCAACTCCAGACAGATTTGCAGCAACTGCTCCTCTGCAGTCGAGCGGGGTGGATGTAGGGAGGAACTTAGAGTTGAAGGACGGCAAAGCTCAGCTCTTCACACTCTGAATCCTCCAAGATCATCTTCCGATCTAGGTCCGCCATGTGGAGCAGGATGAGACGTGCTCACGTTTCTTCTTCCATAAGGTTCACAGGGGGAGCTCTGTGATGAACAGCCTTAGGGAGGAGGACGGCACGGTAGCATCCTCACAGACAGACGTGCTGAGGATCTGCAAATCCTTTTACACAGATTTGTATGACCAAAAGGCCACCAGACAGTACCTCCTCCCAGAACTTCCTGTCCTCAATCACGAGGTCTTGGAGGACAGCAAGCGGGAGAGTCTGGACCAACCACTGACCCTAGAGGAGCTGACTGGCTCCATCCGTTCCTTTGACTCGAATAAAACTCCCGGAAGCGATGGCTTACCGGCTGAGTTGTATTTGGCTCTGTGGGACTGGATGGGCCCGGACCTGCTAGAAGTGTACAACGACATGCTTCGAGCTGGCAGGATGTCAGACTCCATGAGGAAGGGCAACATCACCCTAATCTACAAGCAGAAGGGGGAGATGAAGGACATAAAGAATTGGAGACCCATAACACTCTTGAATGTGGACTACAAGATCCTGTCCAAGGCCATCGCCAATCGGGTCAAGTCTGCTCTGGGACAGGTGATCCACCCGGACCAAACCTGTGCTGTACCTGGCAGGAAAATCTCAGACAGCCTAGCGTTGCTGAGAGATACCATCGCCTACGTGCAGGACAGACGGGTGGATGCCTGTCTAGTCAGCTTGGACCAGGAGAAGGCCTTCGACAGGATTTCGCACACGTACATGAGGGACGTGCTCTCCAAAATGGGTTTTGGGGAGGGAATCAGAAATTGGATCAAACTGCTCTACACCAACATCCGTAGTGCAGTCCAAATCAATGGGTGGGAATCAGACAGTTTCCCTGTAAGGTCTGGAGTTAGGCAGGGTTGCCCTCTCTCACCTGTCTTGTTTGTCTGCTGTATTGAACCTTTTGCTGAATCCATCAGGAAGGATGCGGGCATAAGAAGAGTGACATTGCCAAGGCAGTGGGGGCATTCAAGTAAAGACCTCCCTTGTACATGGACGATGTCGCTGTCTTCTGCTCGGATCCAGGGTCGGTTCGCAGACTGATTAGTATCTGCGACCAGTTTGAGTCGGCCACGGGAGCCAGGGTGAACCGCAGGAAGAGCGAGGCCATGCTCTTTGGCAACTGGCCTGACAGATCTTCCGTCCCCTTCACCATCAAGCCTGACTTCTTGAAGGTGCTGGGGATCTGGTTCGGGGGGGCTGAGGCATGTAACAAAAATTGGCTGGAGCGGATTAGCCAGGGTGAGGAAGAAGCTGGAGCTGTGGAGGCAACGCTCCCTCTCCATAACGGGAAAGAATTTGGTCATCAGGTGTGAGGTGCTCTCGGGGCTGCTGTACTTGGCACAAGTGTGGCCTGTCCCTCCCTCATACGCCACAGGGATCACCCGGGCCATCTTCCACTTCATCTGGGGGTCGAGGATGGACCGGGTGCGACGGGCTACAATGTACAAGTCGGCAGACAACGGGGGTAAAAGCGTGCCCAACGTCGCCCTCATTCTGATGGCCACCTTCGTGTGTGGCTGCATCAGGCGTAGTGTAGAGCCAAGGCACGTGGGCACCAAGTGTCACTACCTGCTGAGATTCTACCTGTCCCCGGTGTTGAGAAGGATGGGCCTGGCGCAGGTGCCACGCAATGTGCCAGTCAGCTGGACATTGCCGCCCCATCTGTCGTCGGTGGAAGGGTTCTTCCGGACCAACCCCTTTGACCACATGTCCATCGGGCAGTGGTCAGCACAGAATGTCCTGCAGGCACTGCAGGGAAAGGACTCTATGGACCCGGTGGCGTGGTTCCCTGAGCAGACTGCCCAGCTTGTCTGGCAAAATGCCTCATCGCCAGAACTCACCAACAAGCACCAAGACCTGGCTTGGCTGGCGGTGAGTGGAGCCCTCCCAGTCAGATCCTTCCTGCATCGTCGGAACCTCACTGCCAGCGCACGCTGCCCTCGGGACGGCTGCTATGGCGAGGAGACGGTTGCCCACCTCTTTACAGAGTGTGGGTTTGCTAAAAGAGTCTGGAGAAAAATGCAAGGGTCCCTGGTACGCTTTATCCCGAACAGCTCCGTCACAGAGGACTCTGTGATTTACGGACTGTTCCCAGGGACACATTCAGAGACTGACATCGAGTGCTGCTGGAGGGTCATCAACTCGGTAAAAGACGCCCTTTGGTCTGCCCGAGCATTGTTCACCACCCAGCAGAGCGAGATGTCCGTCAGGGAATGTTGCCGACTGGCCCGCTGCAGACTGCAGGAGTACGTGCTGAGGGACGCACTGAAGCTCGGTGCAGCCAACGCCAAGGCTCGGTGGGGGAGGGCCACAGTCTAACGCCCTTCCGCTGCTGGACATGGGGGGGTACAGTATTGTGGAGACGCCCCTCAATATAAGGGAAGGTATCCCACGCCATTGTGGCATGAGTGGGGGACTGATTTGTGGAAACTTGGGAAAAAGAAAATGTCTAAACTGTATTGATCTATTGTACAGCCTCCGAAAATGTCGGATGGATTTTCCGCAAGGTTAATGTATTGTATATATTTATCATTCGAATAAAGTATATTTTGAAATAAAAAAAAAAAAAAAAGGACTGCAAGATCTTTGTCTGCTGTATTGAACCTTTTGCTGAATCCATCAGGAAGGATGCTGGCATAAGAGGAGTGACATTGCCAGGCAGTGGGGGCATTCAAGTAAAGACCTCCCTGTACATGGACGATGTCGCTGTCTTCTGCTCGGACCCAGGGTCGGTTCGCAGACTGATTAGTATCTGCAACCAGTTTGATTCGGCCACGGGAGCCAGGTTGAACCGCAGGAAGAGCGAGGCCATGCTCTTTGGCAACTGGCCCGACAGATCTTCCGTCCCCTTCACCATCAAGCCTGACTTCTTGAAGGTGCTGGGGATCTGGTTCGGGGGTGCTGAGGCATGTAACAAAAATTGGCTGGAGCGGATAGCCAGGGTGGGGAGGAAGCTGGAGCTGTGGAGGCAACGCTCCCTCTCCATAACGGGAAAGAATTTGGTCATCAGGTGTGAGGTGCTCTCGGGGCTGCTGTACTTGGCACAAGTGTGGCCTGTCCCTCCCTCCTACGCCACAGCGATCACCCGGGCCATCTTTCAGTTCATCTGGGGGTTGAGGATGGACCGGGTGCGACGGGCCACAATGTACAAGTCGGCAGACAACGGGGGTAAAAAGTGTGCCCAACGTCGCCCTCATTCTGATGGCCACCTTCGTGTGTGGCTGCATCAGGCGGAGTGTAGAGCCAAGGCACGTGGGCACCAAGTGTCACTACCTGCTGAGGTTCTACCTGTCCCCGGTGTTGAGAAGGATGGGCCTGGCGCAGGTGCCACGCAATGTGCCAGTCAGCTGGACATTGCCGCCCCATCTGTCGTCGGTGGAAGGGTTCTTCCGGACCAATACACCTTTGACCACATGTCCATCGGGCAGTGGTCAGCACAGAATGTCCTGCAGGCACTGCAGGGAAAGGACTCTATGGACCCGGTGGCTTGGTTCCCTGAGCAGACTGCCCAGCTCGTCTGGCAAAATGCCTCATCGCCAGAACTCACCAACAAGCACCAAGACCTGGCTTGGCTGGCGGTGAGGGGAGCCCTCCCAGTCAGATCCTTCCTGCACCATCGGAACCTCACTGCCAGCGCACGCTGCCCTCGGGACGGCTGCTATGGCGAGGAGACGGTTGCCCACCTCTTCACAGAGTGTGGGTTTGCTAAAAGAGTCTGGAGAAAAATGCAAGGGTCCCTGGTACGTTTTATCCCGAACAGCTCCGTCACAGAGGACTCGGTGATTTACGGACTGTTCCCAGGGACACATTCAGAGGCTGACATCGAGTGCTGCTGGAGGGTCATCAACTCGGTAAAAGACGCCCTTTGGTCTGCCCGAGCATTGTTCACCACCCAGCAGAGCGAGATGTCCGTCAGGGAATGTTGCCGACTGGCCCGCTGCAGACTGCAGGAGTACGTGCTGAGGGACGCACTGTAGCTCGGTGCAGCCAACGCCAAGGCTCGGTGGGGGAGGGCCACAGTCTAAGGCCCTTCCGCTGCTGGACATGGGGGTACGGTATGGTGGAGACGCCCCTCAATATAAGGGAAGGTATCCCACGCCAATGTGGCACGAGTGGGGGACTGATTTGTGGAAATTTGGGAGAAAGAAATGTCTAAACTGTATTGATCTATTGTACAGCTTCCGAAAATGTCGGATGGATTTTCCGCAAGGTTAATGTATTGTATATATTTATCATTCGAATAAAGTCTATTTTGAAATAAAAAAGGACTGAGCGGAGGTGTTGGGCGAAGCGGTCAGCGAGCCTGCGCTTTGTCTCGCTGATGTAGAGAAGGTGACACCTACGACAGCGGATGCAGTAGATGAGGTTGGAGGAGGTGCAGGTGAACCTCTGCCTCACCTGGAAAGACTGTTTGGGATGGAGTCCAGGGGGGATGTAAAGCAACAAGTGTACTCCTTTTCTCCATGGATGCTGCCTCACCCGCTGAGTTTCTCCAGCAATTTTTGTCTACTTTTGATTTTTCCAGCATCTGCAGTTCCTTCTTAAAAATTCTCTTGTTGTGTATTCTGTGTTGTTGTAGTCTCTTTTTACCGGACACTGGAGTAAAATACAAAGTGCTGGAGGAACTCTGAGGTCTGAAGAAGGGTCTCGACCCGAAACGTCGCCTATCTCCTTCAATCCTTAGATGCTGCTGCACCCGCTGAGTTTCTCCTTTTGTGTACCCCCTGCTGGAGGAACTCAGCGGGTTTAGTTTAGTTTAGAGATACAGCATGGAAACGGGCCCTTCAGCCCATGGAGTCCACGCCAACTTGTTCTATGTTATCCCAATTTTCGCATCCACTCCCTTCACACAGAGGGCAATTTACAGAGGCAAATTCACACGTCTTTGGGATGTGAGAGGAAACTTGAGCACCCAGAGGAAACCGATACAGTCACAGGGAGAATGTGCAAACTCCACACAGACAGCACCCGAGGCCAGGATCGAACCCGGGTCTCTGGCGCTCTGTCAGCTCTATCATCCACTGCGTTGTCGGGAAGCACCAATAGAGGAAATGGAGAGGCGACGTTTCAGGTCAAGGCACTTCTTCAGACTTCTTCATCGGACTCTGCCTCAGTTTACGCACTTTGATAGTAATGTGGCTCAAAAATGGAACTCCATATGTGTGAGTTGGTGCATTGTACATACAGCAACCATGTCAGAAATTGGGGAGCATGTCTGCAATGGGGAACACACTAGCTGAGTGGGCGGTGATGGAGGCAGATAATCCAACATTTACAGATCACGGGGAGAGCGTGCAAACTCCGTACAGACAGCACCCGCAGTCAGCGGGGTCTCTGGCATCAACTCTACTGCTGCGCCACCGTGCGGCCAAACGGCCACGGGAGGGCGTGGGTCAGGTGCTGATAAATGTGACGGAGATGGGAACTTGATGGTCGGTATGGTCGCGATGAAGTCTTCCTCTTCTCGCGTATGGCGCGCACAGCCTAAAGTTGTAGGACAACTTGTTCTATTTGATCTTATTTGAATGTGCACGCCAGGTTGATTGCATTCGTCGAAACAGAGCGGACCACGTGAAGGTTGCAATCTCCCACCCCACAATGAAGTGAAGGGCTGGTTTCAGTCCTCTGAGACCCTTCCCCTTCCTGGAATATAACTGAGGGAGTTTATTTCAGGACTACAGCAGAAAGCCTTTGAAAAGCGGGGATGAATCTTTGATGCATATTTATCTTGCCCACCCCACGCAGTCACTGCGAACACGGGATCAAAGAGTTCTCTTGTGGTATCGACGGCTGTTGTGTGAGATTGTTTGAGAGGTGTGTTTGTAATCCCCAGAATTACCAACTAATGAAGGACTGCAGGGAATTAGGCTGAAAGTCTTACATTCAGAGCATGGCTGAATTAATGAAAGTAACACTCTCAATCACTCTGGTGTTTTCTAAATACATTGTGTGGCCACCTTTAGATTTTAGTTTTCGTCTTGGAGATGCAGCGCGGAAACAGGCCCTTCAGCCCATCGAGTCCCCGCCGCCCGGCGATCCCATCGTACACACTAGGGACAATTTACAGAGGCTGATTAACCTACACCCTGTACGTCTTTTGGGGTGTGGGAGGAAAACCCACGTGGTCACAGGGAGAGCGTGCAAACTCCGAAAAAGACAGCACTGTGGGAGAGGTGGTATTGAGGGAGCGCCACACTGTGCGAAGGAGGGGCATCCCTTGTGTAAAGATATAATTAATGACATCATGCTTGAATAACTTTGTTCTAATCTTAAATAACACTAGACTAAGTGGGACCCGTTGGTTCCCTGTCACACGTGAGGCCTGGTCGGCCAACGCAACCCATTCCCCAACGCAATATTCCACCACTCACCCGTTCCCCCAACGCAATATTCCACCAATCATGCCTATCCCCCTCCCATCAAATCGACCCCTCCCTGTCCCCTTCTACTCCCCCCTCTATCCCACTTTGCCCATCACCCCGGACCACTTCTACCCCCCTCCCTACCAACCTGCACACCACCACCCCTCTACCCCACTCCCTCCCTCTCTTTTTCCCCCTCCCTCTCTCATCCCTCTCTCCCCCCACCCCTGTGCTGTGGGCCGGGCTGCAGGGCTCCCTCTCTCCGTGTGACGCTGCAGTGCGTTAGGGCCGCGTCCGGTGTCCGTGCCCGCGGGGCCGGAGCCTTTGAGGGTCTCCACCCAAAACGTCACCCATTCCTTCTCTCCAGAGATGCTACCTGTCCCGCTGAGTTACTCCAGCATTTTGTGTCTTTCATCGGTTTAAATCAGCATCTGCAGTTCCTTCCTATACCAGCTCTTACCCCATACACATTACACACAGAGGCCCTGGGCAGTTGTGGGGTCAGGGGAAACGGCAACCGGTGGGAAGGGGGGGATTTGAAAAGAAGGTTGAGAACATTGTTTTCAAACCAGTGAACTCTCCAGTGTATCTCTGCAAACTCTGAGATGAATTCTAGTTGGTGTTAACCTCACATGAACTGTAATTTCCTTACCCTGGTTTAAGTGAAAATAAGCAAACTAATGAAAGTTGTGAGTTTTGAAGCGATTGACAATTGAAAGTATTGAAACTACACAAACTTTCTCCAGAGATGCTGCCTGACCCGTCGAGTGACTCCAGCACTTTGTGTCTATCTTCAGTATAAACCGGCACCTGCAGTTCCTTTCTGCAGTTACTATTGAAAGCAATTGGAATAAGTAACTTCAACTGCGGCAAGTTGGTGGAGTCACTAAATATTCATAATTCAGAAATTAGAGTTAATGTATGTTTCAAACCTGTACAATTTGAAGTTTAATATAGAACTTAGACATCAAACCCAATAACATCTCATGGATTTTCTGTTTGATAGAATTCGGTAGAAGTGATAGGATTAGTTTACTTCTCAAAGGGTGGAGAGAGGATTGTATTATTTCACTCCATCTCACTAATTAAAAACTTTGAGAGTGCACAGGGGATGAAGGGTAGGATTATAATGAGTATCTAGTTTACATATCAAAAGATGCAGATGTTAACAATATAATCCCAGGAGATTCACCACAAGCCTGCACTTGAAACGTTCCCAGTTTCTTCAAGCACCAACATGAAAAAAAAGGGAAATTTAAAATATTGTCTGCATAGCTTCGTGTAGTCCCTTGTGTCGGTCCAGAGCAACCTGTTGTCAATGACTCTCAGAGGCCCCAGAGAAATGGGAATCAAGTAATTGGAAATTAAAATAAATTTAACACCTCAGGATCTGCGTTAAAAATTTAATATTCAGCAGATTAATATTTGACTGAGATTAAATATTCATGGAAAGTAGGTGCGGGGGGAGGCCATTTGGTCCTTCGAGCCAACACCTTCCCAACATGTTTCTGCTGATTCTGTCTTTTGATTCAGCGACTGTTGCAAAAAGCTGCATTTTGGGCTGAATCAGAAGTAAAGCCCAAAGTAAAGCATGAAGGAATCGGAGCCTGCTTCTCGGGGATATGAACCCCGGGACAGATTAGTCGGACCGAGAGGTGATGCAGGGCAGTATTATTCCAAGGCTTGAAAGAGTGAGAACCGTTTGCAAAGGAACGGCTTGTTTTCCTTGGAGTATGGATCAAAGGATTATATAAATTGAGATGTTTAGGAAGATTAAGGGATAGATGGTGAGAGCCTTTCCCCTATGCTGATCCAGTGCAACTATCTTCAATCTGTCTCTATCTATCTATCTGTCCGTCCATCCATCCATCCATCTTCTATCTATCTATACATAAAACTCTGATCTTGTTATCTTTCGGTTTGGCGGTCATTCTATTTGCGTAAAAATGGTTCACGATAGCGCTGCGATTTGTCGCCAGTTCACTCGCCGTTCTCCTATGCTGCGATTGCACCATTTCAATCTGATAGGTTGAATGTCGTTAACGTTAGCAAGGTTTATAAATCTTAAAAACCGCGCATGCGCAGATCGATCTCTTCTCCTGCCTTCCAGCAGATTAGTCTCTTCCCCTGTCACTCCTCGGGACGGTCCGCCCCTTCCTGCCCCATCGCGTCTTTACTGGAGTGAGGGCGGCCGGCAGAGGTTTCCAACCGGACTTTCGGAGGGACCCGAAGCAGCCCCACCCCAAGCAGCACAGCCTCCGCTTCCAGCACAGCCGCCCGCCACCCTCACCCCGCCCCCGGCACAGCGAGCCCAGCTCCGTCGAGGCCCAGGTCCACAAGTGCTTCAGTCGCCTACAGCCAGGGCCGGGCCGGTACGGGAACCAGGCCGGGTTCCAGACCCTGGTGCTGCTCTACGACATGGGTAGGTGCTGGGGCATGGAATGGGAGTGGGGGGAGGAGGATGAGGGAAATGAGGAGTAGGGAGATGCAGTGGTAGAGGGAGATGGGGGGGGGGGGGGAGGCAGCGCCGAGCCCCTCTGTCTACCCGCTGGTGAGGGACACCAGCATTTTGGGTATAGGTTGTAGCTCACTGGAGTGTTGATAAGATTCCAACATGGGGACTTCCAAAAACGTTCTTATTCTAGTTTAACATCAAGAAACACCCGTTTGCTGTGTGTTGTGTCATTTTATTCTATATTACAGATCTTAACGATTGATTGTAAGAAACAGCAGGGAAACAGGCCCTTCGGCCCACCGAGACCATGCCGACCATCGATCACCCGTTCTCACTAGTTCCAAGTTATCCCACTTCTGCATCCGCTCCCTACACGCAAGGGGCAATTTATAGAGGCCAATTAGCCTATAAACCCACACGTTATAGGGATGTGGGAGGAAACCAGAGCACCCGGAGGAAACTCAGGTGGTCACAGTGTGAACGTGCAAACTCCACACAGATGACATCCAAAGTCTGGATCGAACCTTGGATCTCTGGCCATGTGAGGCATCAGCTCTACCAGCTGTGCCATCGTACCACATATTATATACATAAATACACCACACTGCATTGGGTTTTTTTAACAGGTATGTGAGTTCTCTTCACATATAGACACAGTCATTACCAATTCTATCTGTTGACTGGCTTCTTCAGTTAGTTTGACCTCCTCAGATGTGGACTTGTTACGCATCTTGTATCAGTGCATTGATCCGCCAACCTGTTGCCTCAGCTCACTGCAGCTCTGTGACCGTTCAACAGTACCAGTGCCAGGTAGACCAGTGCCGCAGCTGTTAATACCGCTGCTGTATGAAGTTTGACGACCTCACGTGACCCTGCTTTCTCCTCTGGGTGCTCCAGTTTCCTCCCACATCCCAAAGATGTCTGGATTGGTAGTTTAATAGGCGATTGTGAGTAGCTCCTCTGGCCTGCCAAGGGAACAATGAGGGGAGTTAATGGGAGAATAGACTGCACGGAAATAAATAGAGGAATGGAATAGGTGAGGATTTAGTTTTTAGTTTAGTGATACAGCGTGGAAACAGGCCCTTCGTCCCACCGAGTCCGTGCCGACCAGTGATCACCCATACACTAGTTCTATCCTACACACTAGGGGCAATTTAGTGAGGCCAATTAACCTAAAAACTTGCACATCCTTGAAATGTGGGAGGAAACCAGAACACCCGGAGAAAACCCACAAGGCCACAGGAAGAACGTACAAACTCCGCACAGACAGCACCCGAGGTCAGGATCGAACCTGGGTTTCTGACGTTGTACGGTAGCAACTCTACCACTGCTCCACCAATGGACACTTTGATCTTTATTTCCAGTGCATGCTAAATACATTTTTGATGGCTTTACCTGGTAACTATTGTTGAATCTTATACTAGCTCAATGACAATATTAAAAATTTTAAATATTTAACGTAATTAAATATATGTTTTTATTTTTTTTTCTGAATGTCAAAATCATTTGCCAGCATTCATCTTCACCAGCAGCTGGCAAGTCTGGGCAAAACGTCACTGCTATCCAAAGGCAGTCAAGGATGGACGCCGTGACTCTCAGCTGAAGATTCATTGATCTTCATCACACTGCACTGGGCTTCCCAGATCAGCTGGAGCTCCTCTCACTGCCCTGGACCTCAGTGGATGGAAGAGTCCAAGCAACTCGGGGTCAGTGCAAGTTCTGCTCCACTTCTGATCAAAGCAGAAACTTCAGCGCGTTTGTCTTTCACTAGCGGTTGGTATGCCAAGTGTTACCAATGATAAAAAAGAAACCACATCTTGATCGGTGGATATCTTAGTTGCCAGGAAGTGTTCAGATTCTGATCCACAATTAATGATAGAACAGCAGCAATTCAGCATCAGGTCATTATTTTCCTGTGTAGCGAGCTTGATTCACAGATGCAGCCCTTCAGCCCACCACGTCCACATCACCTGTTCACACTCGTTCTATGTTATGCCACTTTCTCAAACACACCCTACACACTAGGAGCAATTAACAGAGGGCCATTTAACCCGTAAAGTCAAACGAACGTCTTTGGGATGTGGGAGGAAACCAGAGCACCCGGAGGCAACCCACGTGGTCACAGAGAGAATGGGAAAACTCTGCACAGACAGCACTCGAGATCAGGATTGAACCTGGGTCTCTGGTACTGTAAGGCAGCTAGTACTCTACCAGCTGCTACTGGCCCGAGATACAGCATAAGCCGTGTGTTTGCATGCTATCCAGTTAAATCAGATACTACTGTACATGAATACAGTGCAAATCCAACATGAGAACAAAGGGAAAAATACCAGAGTGCAGAATATAGTTTTCAGCATTGTGGCGTTGCACTTCCAGAGAAAAAGTGCAACTGCCATGATGAGGTAGGTTGGATGATCAGGACCACACCCTAACCTATGGAAGGACCATTCGGAACTCAGATAACAGAGGAAAATAAGCTGTTCCTGAATCTGGTTAGTACGTCATTTCAAGATGTTGTCTCTTCTTCCCAGCGAGAGAGGAGAGGAGGGAAGGATCGGGGTGAAAAAGGTCCTTGAATATGTTGGCTGCTTTCCTGAGGCAGCGTGAAGTGCAGATGAAGTCAATGGTGGGGAGGCAAGTCTGTGTGTGGACTGGACTATTTACTCTTTTCCCAATTTCACCAGAAAAAAATCATAAACCAGGCAGGTATTTATCCAAGCCGTGTTAGTTATAGAAATTAAAATGTCCTAAACACATTAATATAATTAATAGAAATGAACAGCTAATACCTTTAGTTCTTCATTTCCACCATAGGTTATTCATTGCATGTGTTCCCTAAATATGTTTTGACAGAATCAATGTGTTTAAATAAGGTGTGGTGATAAATAAACGTGGTAATTGAGTTATTCCTTGGTAGTCCTTGCTTTCTCCCTCTTTCCCCTCCACTTCCCAGCTCTCCCTCAGCCCACTGTCTTCCATTCTTCTTCCTGCCCCCCCCCCCCCACACCCCCACATCAGTCTGAAGAAGGGTCTCAACCCGAAATGTCACCCATTCCTTCGCTCCATAGGTGCAAAGTTTCTCCAGCATTTTTGTCCACCATAGTAATTGAGTTTGTAGCCAATTCTTAATTTGACCTTGGGCAAGATCTAAACATATGGTGATGGACTTGTATTCGTCCACAAGGCTGTCAATTCATGCTCAGGGTTTTTTGTTCAGATGACCGTGTGTTTTTAATTCATTCCGGGATGAGGCTGTCTCTCATCAGGTCAGCATTTATTTGTGATCTGCGGTTACCTTTTATAAGGCAGTGTTGAGCTGCCTCCTTGAATCGCTGCTGTCCTTGAGATGAGTGCACTCCCACTGTGCTATTGTGCAGCAAGCTTCAGAACTTTCACCCTACATCGACAAGCAATAACCACAGGTTTTGAATTGGATGGTGTGTGAATTGGAGTGGATTTGAAGAGTTGACAGTGCTCACATGAGTGTACTCTTCCAGGTTTTCCACCGGGGCAGGTAGTGCTGCTGCCTTGCAACTCCAAAGCCCCTGGTTTTATCCTGGCGATCTTGAGTTTGAATGTTCTTCAAGTGATCGTGTGGGTTTTCCTCTCCCCTCCCATCTCCAGGCGATACAGTCGTTGAAAAACTATTACCTCCAAATTCAGGTGCAGGAAGGAATTGCAGATATTGGTTTAAACTGAAGATAGGCACAAAAAGCTGGAGTAACTCAGCAGGACAGAAAGCATCTCTGGACTAGGATGGGTGATAGTAACATAGAAACATAGAAAATAGGTGTAGGAGTAGGCCATTCGGCCTATCGGGCCAGTACCGTCATTAAAGTGAGTTTATTGTCTTGTGTCCCTGATAGGACAATGACATTCTTGCTTTGCTTCAGCACACAGAACATAGTAGGCATTGACTACAGAACAGATCAGTGTGTCCATATACCATTATATAAATATATACACACATGAATAAACTGATTAAGTGCAAATAACAGATAATGGGTTATTAATGTTCAGAGTTTTGTCCGAGCCAGGTTTAATAGCCTGCTGGCTGTGGGGAAGTAGCTATTCCTGAACCTGGTTGTTGCAGTCTTCAGACTCCTGTACCTTCTACCTGAACATGATCAACATGATCATGGCTGATCGTCCAAAATCAGTACCCCATTCACGCTTTTTCCCCATATCCCTTGATTCCATTAACTCTAAGAGCTAAATCTCTCTCTTGAAAACATCCAGTGAATTGGCCTCCACCACCTCCTGTGGCAGAGAATTCCACAGATTCACAACTCTCAGGGTTAAACTGTTTTTCCTCATCTCAGTCCTAAATGGCCTACCCCTTATTCTTAAACTGTGATTCCTGGTTCTGGACTCCCCCAACATTGGGATTTTTTTTCATCTAGGCTGTCCAATCCCTTAAGAATTTTAAATGTTTCTATAAGATCCTCTCCCATCCTTCTAAATTCCAGTGAATACAAGCCCTGTCTACCCATTCTTTCATGATATGTCAGTCCCGCCATCCTGGGTATTAATCTGGTGAACCTACGCTGCACTCCCTCAATAGCAAGAATGTCCTTCCTCCAATTAGGAGACCAAAACTGCACACAATGCTCCAGGTGTGGTCTCGCCAGGGCCCTGTACAACTGCAGAACGACCTCCTTGCTCATATTGATGATGTTTTGATGCGTGATGTTTCGGGTCGAAACCCTTCTTTAGACTGAGAGTTGGCCTTTTCTCCAGAGATGCTGTCTGACCTGCTGAGTTTCCCCAGCTATTTGCGACTACCTCCAGATTCAAGAACAGTTTGTGCCCAGCCATCATCAGGCAACTGAACCGTCCTCGCGGCCCTCACCTCCCACGGACCTCATTGGAGACCTTATGAAATATCTTTAATTGCACTTTATCGGACTTCAACGTTACATCTTTGTACCGTTTATCCTTGATCTTTGCACTATGGAAGGCTTGGTTGTACACATGTAAAGTCATTTTTCTTGACTGGATAGCTGTAAACAACAGCTTTTCACTGTATCTCGGTACATGTGGCAATAATAAACTAAACCAAAAACTACGTTTGTGAAAGAGAATGGGTCACAGGGAAAATAAGTGGGACAATGAGATTATTGATATCAGAAACATAGAAAATAGGTGCTGGAGGCCATTCGGCCCTTCGAGCCAGCACCGCCATTCAATATGATCATGGCTGATCATCCGCTACCAATAACCCGTGGCAGCCTTCTCCCCATATCCCTTGACTCCAGTAGCCCCTAGAGCTCTATCCAACTCTCTCTTAAATCCATCCAGTGATTTGGCCTCCACTGCCCTCTGTGGCAGGGAATTCCACAAATTCACAACTCGCTGGCTAAAAAAATTATTGACTCAATGGGTCAAGTAACCTCCTATGTTGTAAAGAAATATGAAGATATGAAATTGGAAATGAAGAGTTTCTAACTGAGGTATATCAGCAGGGAAGCTATCATGAATGAATTACATAACTTGTGCAAGTTAAAAGGGATAGGGGCTTGATATACACAGCAAATGGTAGGGTTCTTATGAACAGAGTCCTTGGTGTTCATAAAGTGGTAGGTAGAGAGAGTGTTGAAGAAGGCAATGGCGGCTTACTTCATAGGTCGGGTCATAGAATTTAGAATATGGGACATTATTTTATTTTAGTTTAGTTTAGACAGTGCAGAAACAGGCCCTTCAGTCCACCGAGTCCGGGCCGACCAGCGATGCCTGCACACTAACATTATCCTACACACACTGGGGACAATTTACAATGATACCATGCCAATTAACCTACAAACCTGTACATCCTTGGAGTGTGGTAGGAAACCAGAGATCCCGGAGAAAACCCATGCAGGTCAAGGGGGGGGGGGGGGGGGGGGGGGGGGGGGGGGGGGGGGGGGGGGGGGGGGGGGAACATACAAAACTCCGTACAGACAGCATCCTTAGTCAGGATCGAACCCGGGTCTCTGGCGCTGTGAGGCAGCAACTCTACCGCTGCGCCACCGTTACGCCCTCTTGCGACTTCATCAAAGACTGGTTAAACTGCTTTTGGAGAATTATGTGCCGTTCTGGTTGTCAAAGGATGTGGAGAGAGTGCAGAGGTGATCACCAAGATGTTGCCTGGATTGGAGTACTTGTTATAGAAAGAGATCGGATGGGCTGGTTTTGTTTCCCTGCAGTAAATGAGGCTGAGAGGTGGCACAAGAGAGACTAGGCTTGTATTCACTGGAGTTTAGAAGGATGAGGCGATATCTTATAGAAACTTTTAAAATTATAAAAAGGACTGGACAAGCTAGATGCAGGGAAAATGTTCCCAATGTTGGGCGAGTCCAGAACCAGGGACCACAGTCTTAGAATAAAGGGGAGGCCATTTAAAACTGAGGTGAGAAAAAACTTTTTCATCCAGAGAGTTGTGAATTTGTGGAATTCCCTGCCACAGAGGACAATGGAGGCCAAATCACTGGATGGATTTAAGAGAGAGTTAGATAGAGCTCTAGGGGCTAGTGGAGTCAAGGGATATGGGGAGAAGGCAGGCACGGGTTATTGATTGGGGACGATCAGCCATGATCGCAGTGAATGGCGGTGTTGGCTCGAAGGGCCGAATGGCCTCCTCCTGCACCCATTTTCTATGTTTCTATGTTTTAATAGAGGTAAATGAAATGATGAGTGGCACAGCTAGGTGAGATGGTCAGAATTTATTTCCCATGATAGGAGTATCAAAACCAATCAGTGCAGTATTAATGTGAGAAGGAGTTTTGAAAGTGGATTTTTTACACTGTGAGTGGTTGATGTCTGGGACACGCTGCTAAAAGAGGTGGTGGAATCAAATACAATCGTTATGTTTGAGAGACATTTAGACAGTTAAACTGGCAAGGAAAGGCCTGTTTCTGCACCGTACAACTTGATGACTATGACTTTTCAACTTGTGTGTAGGAAGGAACTGCAGGTGCTGGTTTAATCCAAAGATAGACACAAAATGCTGGAGTAACTCAGCGGGACAAGCAACATCTCAGGACAGAAGGAGTAGGTGATGTTTCGGCTGGAGACCCTTCTTCAGACTGGAAAAACATGAACTGTTCAAGAAGGAACTGCAGATGATGCAAAATCGAAGGTGGGCAAAAGTGCTGGAGAAACTCAGCTGGTGCGGCAGCAACTCTGGAGCAAAGGAAATAGGCAACGTTTCTGGCCGAAACCCTTCTTCAGACTGAGAAAACATGAAGCTGTGGGCTCAAGAGCAGGTTAGAAGCAGGTTCGAGTGTTCCACCTCGCCTCCCAAGAGCCCAACCCCGTTCCATTGTTATTCCAAGAAGCACTTCAGGACCACGATCAAATAGTCACAAGTTTGTCGCTCCAACATCACGCAAAATCTCAACATCATCAAGGTAAAGCATCCTTTGACCAGTACCCCAGGAAACATTCTGTGGCAGCTTTGTGTGCTACTGATGTTACTTGACCTGAGCACTCTGAGACGCCTCCTAAATCACCGGGATCCATGGCCAAGACGGACCAGGGCGGCAGGAGTAGGGGACTGCTCCTTGCTGCAAGCTTCTCTCCGTGTGACAGAGCGTCCTGACGTTAAGGTTTAGACTTTAGAGATACAGCGTGGAAATAGGCCCTGCAGCCCACGCTGACCGGCAATCATCCCGTACACCAGCACAATCTGACACACTGGGAACAATTGACCATTTACAGAAGCCAATCAACCTACAAACCTGCACGTCTTTGGAGAATAGGAGGAAACCTGGAGAAAATCCACGCGGTCACAGGGAGAACGTACAAGCTCCATACAGACGGCACCCGTAGTCAGGATCGAGCTCAGGCCTCTGGCGTTGTCAGGCAGCAGCTCAGCCACTGCACCAGTGTGCGACAATAATGGCGGCATGGTGGTGTTGCTGCCTTGCAGCGCCAGAGACCCCGGTTCGATCCCGACTACGGGCGCTGTCTGTACGGAGTTTGTACGTTCTCCCCATGACCACGTGGGTTTCCTCCGAGATCTTCGGATTCCTCCCACACTCTAAAGACATTATTGGCTTGGTATAAATGTAAATTGTCCTTAGTCTGTGTGGGATAAGTGTTAATGAGCGGGGATCGCTGGTCGGCGCGGACTCGGGGGGTGGGGGGGGGGGGCTGGGGGGGCTGTTTCCGTACCCTATCTCTAAACTAAACTAATATGATTATTAAAACGAGTTAAAATGGAGCGTTTTAGGCACAGTATTGACATGAACTATCTACCTCTTTGATCGGACTTTACATTGCACTACACGTTATCCATGTTTTGTCTTTTGGATAGCGCGCAACAAAAGCTCGTCACTGTACCTCAGTGCATGTGACAATAAAATAAACTCAAATTTCAAACTCAAACTGTACAATTTTGCCTCTCTGCTGCCCCGCGGAAATATACCACTGTTCCTACATTCTCACTTGCTCTAAATCCTGCAACTCACTAGCCTAAAACAGCATGGATGTATCTTCACAGGAACAACTGAAGTGGTTCCAGAAATTGGCTCAGTCATTGGCTTCTTAAGAGCAATCGTGTGTGGTCCATATTTGAAGGGCATGCCAGCAGCTCCCACACGCAGTGATGTGAATTAAGTAAAACTGTTTTGTTTTATCATTAAACCAGCCTGGCATATTTTTACATTAAGTAAAAATGCTGGAGCAAATACATAGCAGAAAAAAAATAAAGGCCATCTATTCCCAGCAGATGGCACATCTGAAAATCTGGACATCTCCTCACTGCTTTAAAAGCCAAACCAATAAAAATCATGTCTCATCACATCTGAGACTGAGATATTAGATTCACATCTCCTACTGGCCCGAGAATATATATTTATTTCTGTTGGAAAGTGAGGGTTTTCCCTGAAATTGTAGCAGTAATTTAATACTTGACTTTCCACACAGACCTAAACTACTATGAAATAGTTTGTGATCGGATAAATATAATAAAGTAAATACATCTCCCGCCTGTACAAAATGCTTATGGGCTACTTAATTTACCTTCAGCCAGATGAAAAGTTTACTCAGTAATCTTATTTCAGTGTTGTGCTCAACATCAATCCATCTCTCTCTGTGCATTTGGATTCCGTGCTGACATTGAATAAAGATTCAAGGAAGGCCAGCAGTTTGATGAAAGATGCCAGTGAGGCGTTGGTTAGCTAAGGCCAACCGAAGTCAGTCCGTTTATGAGAGAGAGAGGAGACTTAGTTAAAGCATTTACAATCTTGAGAGGGTCTACATTGGATGAAAATGGAGAGGATAATTTATCTTGTGAAGGAATTTTCAATCACAGGTTACCCACTTAAGGCAAAGATGAGGCAAAATTATTTTCATTCAGCCACAGTCAAACAGTGTGGAAACAGGCCCTTTAACCCAACCTGCCTAACCCGACCAATATGTCCCATCTACATTATTCCCACCTGCCTGCGTTTGGCTCGTATACCTATAAACTTATCCTACGCATGTCTAAATGTTTCTTAAATGCCTCAACTACCTCCTCCAGCAGCTCGTTCCATTAACCTACCAGCCCTTGTGTAAAAAGGTTGCCCCTCAGATTCCAGTTAAATCTTTCTCCCCTCACTTCAATCCTATATCCTCTGGTTCTTGATTCCCCTACTCTGGGTAAAAGGCTGTGAATTTACTCTATCCATTCCTCTCGTGATCTTGTACGCCTCTATAAGATCACCCCTCATCCCCCTGCGCTCCAAGGAATATCCTCCTAGCCTTTGAAAGGCTCCATTAATGTTGCAGCATTCTACAATTGGTGAATGCATCTAAACCTGGACTCTGTAACCCCTCAGATAGGCATGTGCTGGAGTAACTCAATGGGTCAGGCAGCATCTCTGGTGAAATGGGATGGGTGACATTCAGACTCGAAGAAGGGTCCGGACCTGAAATGCCACCCACCCATTTTCTCCAGAGATGTGGCCTGACCTGCTGAGTTACTCCAGCACTTTGTCTCTATCTTTGTTACAAACCAGTATCTGCAGTTCTTTGCTTCTACACTCTGTAATCCCTCCGTATTCTTCCCAAGTTGCTCCTTTTCTCACATACAGACTCAGTCCACTTCTTTGGCTCTATCGTCTCCATTGCTTCCAGGTTCAAGAACAGTTTCTTCCCATCGACCATCTATTCTGTGCGCCCTGACTACAACTCTCGCTCAGCACCAAACTCCTTTACACTCCGCACTACAAGGGTTGCACCACATACTTTGGCGTGCACTGCCATGGTCTGGTTTACCAAGAATAACTGATCATTTAATAATGAGAGATACAGCGCGGAAACAGGCCCTTCAGCCCACCGAGTCCGCACCGACCAGTGATCCCCGCATATCAACACTATTCTGCACAGACTGGGGACAATTTTAACATTCGTAACGGGCCAATTGGTCTACAAACCTGTACGTCTTTGGAGCGTGAGAGGAAACCGTAGATCTCAGAGAAAACTCACACAGGTCACGGGGAGAACGTGCAAACGCCACACAGACATGCACCGGTAGTTGGGATCGAACCCAGGTCTCTGGCGCGGTAAAAAGGCAGCAGCTTAGATATCTACTGCCATGCCACCGTGCCGCCCTAAATAAATAGTGTGTTTATTTGTTGTGTTGTTGCATTTAATGCGCCCGTGAAGCTGCAGCAAGTAAGAATTGAATCGTTCTGTTCCTGGAGCACACGATACCCAAACAGTATTGAGACCCTTCACTTCTTGGTCCCATGCTGGTTTTCACCTCATTTTTGCTCCTGCGACGCACATATATTAAGAATGCTATATATGAAAGCAACCTGTTGAATATGTTAAGTGGGGAAATATACAGCTTTGGTAGGTACAGTGTCTATCTTCGGCAAGGGAATAACAAAGAATTGATTATATTCAGAAGCCACAAAAGCCCATGGGGTCTATCACCAATTTCCATTTATTTCAAGACTCAAGAGAGTGTTTTATTGTCATATCTCCCAGATAGAACAATGAAATTCTTCCTTGCATTTCCTGACAATGCAGAAGGTGGTTTATCATCCATGAAGTTTGTGTTAGCTCAGAGAGCAAGGCCAGTGCCCCACTATTTACTACTGTAACTTTTCCCTGCCTCTGCTGGAAGCACATTCTTATGGCCCACGGCAGGCGAGGACTTTATTCCTCGGAGCCAAGGCTGGGTGAATGTGGAGAGTCTTTTACCCAGGATAGGATGAATCAAGAAGCAGGAGACATAGGTTCAAGGTGAGAAGGGAAAGATTTAATACGAACCACCGGAAACGTGCAGGAAACATGTTCCCGGTGTTGGGGCAGCCCAGAACCAGGGGCCACAGTTTAAGAATAAGGGGCAAGACATGTAGAAACCATGGAGATGAGGAAACACCTTTTCACACAGAGAGTGGTGAGTCTGTGGAATTCTCTGCCTCAGAGGGTGGTGGAGGCCGGTTCTCTGGATACTTTCAAGAGAGAGCTAGATAGGGCTCTTAAAGATAGCGGAGTCAGAGGATATGGGGAGAAGGCAGGAACGGGGTACTGATTGGGGATGATCAGCCATAATCACATTGAATGGCTCGAAGGGCCGAATGACCTACTCCTGCACCTATTGTCCTGAAACACCGTCTGTCCAGTCCCTCCACAGATACTGCCAGACCTGCTGAGTTACTCCAGCACTTGGCGTTTTGCCCTAGATTCCAGCATTCTCCATGCCAGAGGAGGAAGTTGAGGCAGGTACTATCGCACCATTTAAAAGACCCTGGACAGGTTCGAGGTGGGAAGGGTTCCGACAAAATGCGTAGGGTGGAAACTGCAGATGCTGGTTTATAGCGAAGATAGACACAAATATGTGGGATCATACAGATGAACAAGCAACGACAGCCTCATATTTCATCAGGGGACCAGCCTCGGCACAGCACTGAAGTCACGGCCAATAATAAGTGGCTGGAGTCATCATTCTGCCAATAGCCAGCACGGTGGCGCAGCGGTAGAGTTGCTGCCTTGCAGCGCCAGGGTCCCGGGTTCGATCCTGATCACAGGATCCCGTCTGTACGGAGTTTGTACGACCGCGTCGGTTTTCTCCGGGTGCTCAGGTTTCCTCCCACACTCCAGACATACAACTTTTGGCAGGTTAATTGGCTTCGGTAAAATTGTCCCGGATAGTGCGAGTGTATCGCTGGTCAGCGCAGACCGAGCGCCTGTTTCCGCGCTGGACCGCTAAAGTCTAACGCCGTGGAGCTCACCATTGTAGATTGTCATATTTCATGTCATAAAATAAAGACATGGAGCAATCGGAGCAATGTGATTCAGATGGAACAGGGGGAGAATGGTTTCCATGAGCTGCCACCTTCCTGGAGAAATCTACGACAAAATAACATCATCGGCAGCATCCACAGTTGTGGAGGCATCAACCAAATATGCAATGAAAGTCGAGCTCGGAGCTTATTAAAGGCTGAAGTGAGAAAGCATCGTACCCTGGTTGCATGTTTCTGAAGCGATTAAAGGAATCGAGTGAAGACAAGTTAAGCACGGCTATTGACTCTTCTCAAGAAATCCATTTGTTCAAAATTGTAAATTAAACTGTGATGTCGGTGCGGGAAAAATATACATCTCTTCCTCCTGTAACAAGGGGCCAGTAATGGAGCGTCGAGGGTATTATTCCAGTATTATTTGTATGTTATCTCAAAACCAAAAACTTAATTTTGCACATTTACAAATATTTAATTTCCTTTGATAGCAAAGTCTGCAGAAGGGTCCCAACGCGAAACGCAGATGCTGCCTGAACCCGCTGGGTCCCTGCACCGCTTTGGGGTTTTTATCTCGGCTTTGTTCATTTTCCTTTCGAAGTTGCGCATCAGGGTCAGACCTCTTGTGAAATACGGACTGAGAAATAAATCAAAGGTGGCTCGGGCTCGGGTTCAATCCTGACTACAGGTGCTGTCTGTACGGAGTTTGTAAGTTCTTCCTGTGACTACATAGGTTTTTCCCGTGTGCTCCGGTTTCCTCCCACACTCCAAAGACGCGCAGGTTTGTAGGTTAATTGGCTTTGTAATTGTAAATTGTCCCTCGTGCTAGTGTATGGGGTGATCTCTGGTTGTCGCGGACTCAGTGGGCAGAATTATCTGTTTCCCAGTTGTATCTCTAGAGTCTAAAGGCCCTTTGGCCCATCGAGTCCATGTTGACCACTGATCGCCCATTCACACTCGTTCTATATTATCCTACTTTCGCATTCCCACCCTACACACTGGCAGCAATTTTACGTGCTAATTAACCTACGAACACACCGATCTGTGGGATGTGGGAGTAAACTGGAGCACCCAGAGTCACAGGGAAAACGTGCAAACTCCACGCAGTCGGCACCTGAGGTCAGAATCGAAACCATGCCTCTGACGCTGTGGAGCGGGCAGGCAGGTGAGACATGGCGTAGCTGGGGCATGTTGGTCGGCGTGGGCAAGTTGGGCCGAAGGGCCTGCTTCAATACAGCATGACTCTGAGTCTGTGTTACCCAGCAGGAGTGGAGGCCATTGGTCCCATCGTCTCTATGCTGACTCACTAAAAACATCCATCCTACAGCTCCGGACTTGTTTACAAAGGGGTGGCTCAGTTGTAAAGCTGATACAGCTGCTGCCTGCCTCGCAGCATGGGAGTCCCGGGTTCGATCCTGACCTCGGGAGCTGTATCTCTGTGGAGTTTGCACGTTCCCCCTGCGACCACGTGGGTTTCCTCCGGGTGCTCTGGTTTCCTCCAATGCCCCAAAGACCTGCGGGTTTGTAGGTTAATCGGCCCTCTGTAAATTGCCCCGCAGCGCGTCGGCAGAGGATACGAAAGTGGGACAACGCAGAACAGGTGATCGATAGTCTGCGTGGACCTGGTGGGCCAGGGAGCTTGTTTCCATGCCCTATCTTTCATTCAATCAATAGGTTTCATGTTGAATTGGCCAGGTGAAAGAAAGCAGTGTAGTTCCTGAAATTAGCATTTATTTCCGTTCAGGACTGTGTTCTCAGCGATACATTCCAGTTTATATACAATCTCAGCAGTGACCTGATGGAAGGATTACCAGCGGGTTCACTGACAATGTGAAAACGTTCAGAATTATTTTTTTTTTCCGCATGGGAAAGGCGAAGGTTATACAAAGGGATTTAGAGAAGCTTTGCGCTTGGATAGCTAGCTGATGGACACATAGCGCTTGACACAAATCCTCAAAAAATATTAACTCTTAACAGTGCAGCAATCAAGAGACAAAGATGGCATGACAATAATCGAGGGCTGTTTATTAAAATTGTTAGCTGGATACAGCACAGCAATCAACAAACCAAATCTAATTTATAATCAGATGCAAGGTATAAAATTGCAGGGGCGATATCCATTGCTTCCAAGAACTGTCGGACAATGCGCAGTATTGAAGATGTGGCCAGTTCCAGTTACTGAATCCCCTGAAAATGATATCGAGACCTTCACCAGGAACACAGGGGAGCCTTGAGCAACTGCATGTAATAAAGTCAAAATGAAGGAATTTTATTCTCAGCATGCAGCATGATCGGAGAAACATAATCTAGCTCTTTAACTATTGAGGGAGGCCAAAGAGACCAGTATAGGTTGGGTTTCGCGATGATATTGCCCGTTTTGAAACTAAACGCAACTGATAGATCAATGGAGAAGGAGTGCGTGGGGTGGGGAGTTTTCATTCCGAACCTTCAGTTTAGTTCAGAGAAACAGCGCGGAAACTGACCCTTCAGCCCACCCAGTCCACGCTGACCCCGCTCGCTATCACACTATCCTAATCACTTACACTGGGGACAATTTTGAATTTACACCAAGCCAATTAACCCACCGGGGCAACCGGGGAAACCCCACGCAGGTCACGGGGAGAACGTACAAACCCGAGTATCCGGGGCTGCTAGTGTTGTAAAAGGCAGCAACTCTGCCTCAGCGCCACCGTGCTGTATTGCCCGTTTCGCCATCGCGTAACCCGTGTTTCCAATTTCTGACTGAAAGTGAAAACATAAGAATCAGAGGACATACTGTAGGTTCAAGGCGAAGGGGGAAAGGTTTAATAGGAACCAGAGGGGCAACTTGTTTACATAAAGGGTGGTAGGTGTCCGAAACAATCTGCCAGAGGAGGTAGTTGAGGCAGATATTATCACAACGATTAAAAAACACATTTGTCCAGCTTTACTCCAGCACTTTGTGTCTATCTTTGGAAATACAAGGCTAATCCTAATTTAGCCTTGCTTTTAATTTAGCCATTAGCCCTGTGTTCCCGACCTTAATGAATGTCAGGCTTGGCACGGGATTTGTGAGACGGGTCCTCACAGTGTGAAGTTCAGCAACAGAAGATAGCTGTGAAACAGCCAGCAGAATCCAGCCAGTGGGTTTGGCACCTCACACACTGTGAAGGACTCCGGCAACTTACTAACACTGAGATGCGGAGGAATGCCAGTAACACCACATGGCATTTGCTGGATCCAGGCTGCTGTTTCTGTGAACGCTCGACCCGCGAGCTGTTGCAATAACATTGCTCAATGTGGAAGGACATCGATTACAAGAGAATAATATCCGGAATTGGAGAATGCGAGTATGAAAGTTTTCATAAGTTCCAGGAACCAGAATTAGGCCATTCGGTGCAACAAGTCTACTCCGCAATTCAATCGTGGCTGATTAAGTGCTGATCTATCTTTCCCTCTCAACCCCATTCTCCTGCCTTCACCCCATAACCCATGCCACTCGTTGTAATGCAACGAGCTGCAAGGGCCAGGAAGCGAGTGGGCAAGATAATCTCTGATCCCTCTCACCCTGGCCACAAACTCTTTGTATCACTTCCCTCTGGAAGGCGACTCCGGACTGTCAAATCTGCCACAGCCAGACGTAAAAACAGTTTTTATCCACGAGTAGTTGCTCTACACAACAGCCAAAAATCTGTAGCCTCCCTTTGATCAGGTATTTTGTTGGTTCACATGCTTTTCATAGAAACATAGAAACATAGAAAATAGGTGCAGGAGTAGGCTATTCGGCCCTTCGAGCCTGCAGCGCCATTCAATATGATCATGGCTGATCATCCAACTCAATATCCTGTACCTGCCTTCTCTCCATACCCCCTGATCCCTTTAGCCACAAGGGCCACATCCAACTCCCTCTTAAATATAGCCAATGAACTGGCCTCAACTACCTTCTGTGGCAGATAATTCCACAGATTCACCACTCTCTGTGTGAAAATTTATTTTCTCATCTCGGTCCTAAAAGACTTCCCCCTTATCCTTATCAATGGTGTTTTATCATGAATGTTTTATTATTATTCATGTTTAGTGTTTTTTGAGTAATTCGTAACTGGCACTGTATGTCATGTTGTTACTTGTGGGCGGATCACCATGGCAAATTCCTTGTATGTGAATACTTGGCCAATAAACTTACTTAATTGTACAAGGCTTGGTGGAATTATGTCAATGTACTGTGGACTGTTTTGTTTTTCATATCTAAGGACTTGGTACAGATTAATTACATTGGTTCTGTAGTGAGAGGGATTGAGCAGGTTTGACCTGCTTCACTAATGTTTAGAAGAAGGGGAAGTAATCTCTTTGAGGGCATGTCCAAGATTGCAAGAGGGTTGCAGGTTAAAAAAACAATGTTCTAGGACTGGTTAAAATAGCATTAAGAAGAACAGTCTCCAGATAAATGACCTGCCATTTAGAACTGAGATACGGATAAGTTTCATTATGCAGTGTCATAGAGTCATACAGCACGGAACTAGGCCATTCGGCCCAACTCGTCCATGCCGACCAAGATGCCATGCGGGTTTGTAGGTTAATTGACCTGTAAATTGTCCCTATGGTGGAGGATAGAACAAGATGGTTGGCGTAGACTCAATGGGCCGAAGGGCCTGTTTCGATGATGGCTCTCTCAACTCAACTCAACAACTAACAATGCCCAAAAACATGAAATGCTCCCACATGTGATTTGAAAACACTGCTGAAGTTTAAGTCTGCAACCACCCGATAAAATATATTTTCTAAATTTTTAAAGAAGGAACTGCAGATGCTGGAGAATCGAGGGTACACAAAAAGCTGGAGAAAACTCAGCGGGTGCAGCAGCATCTAAGGAGCGAAGGAGATAGGCGACGTTTCGGGTCGAGACCCTTCTTCAGACTGGTCAGGGATCAGGGAAACGAGAGATATAGACGGTGATGTGGAGAGATAAGGAACAATGAGTGAAAGATATGCAAGAAAATATCGGTGATAAAGGGAACAAGCCATTGTAAGCTGTTTGTGGTGTGAAAATGAGAAGCTGGTGCGACTGGGGTGGGGGAGGGAGATAGAGAGAGAGGGGAATGCCAAGGCCCGAGGGCTGAGGGAGAGGTGGCAAGGGGAGGAGACAGCAAGGCTTAACAGAATTGAGAAAATTCAATATTCAAGCCCAAAGGATGCAGACTCCCCAAGCGGAATATGAGGTGCTGTATTGACTGGTTAGGGGTCTGCACCTGTCCCCCAGAGGCAAAAACAAATCAGTTGTGTTCTCTCGGGTGGAAAACTAGGTAAGGTGCCATCTATCTGGGGGCGCAAGGCTACAGTGAAGACTTGAGTTAAAAGTTAAAAATGGCAGAAAGGCATTGAGAATTTGAGGTAAAGAACGACGAGATGTTTGCGACCTTATTGATGTGGCTTTTTAAAAAATACCGGAAACTGTAATATTTTTTTCTCAGGCACCAGGCTTGGTGTCATCCATCATACACTGTGATGCGATCTGGTGTTTCCATTGTACAGTGACCACCTGCTCTGCTTTTAAATAACTTAATCAATCCTCACAAATCTTTCTCCCAGAAATGATAACACGCTGAAAACGGGCAATAACAGTTTGCCCTGGCGCTGTAGGGCGGCACGGTGGCTCAGCGGTAGAGTTGCCGCCTTACAGCGCCAGGGACCCGGGCTCGATCCTGACTGCGGGTGCTGTCTGTACGGAGTTTGTACGTTCTCCCCGTGACCTGTGTGGGTTTTCTCCGAGATCTCCGGTTTCCTCCCACACTCCAAAAACGTACGGGGTTGTAGGTTAATTGGCTTGGTGTAAGTGTAAATTGTCCTTCCTTAGTGTGTGTAGGATAGTGTTAAAGGGCGGGGTGATCGCTGGTCAGTGCGGACTCGGTGGGCCGAAGGGCCTTCTCTCTAACCTATACTAAACCTTGGCCCATTTTGTATCCCTGGAAATCTTTGATGAAGCAACAGCTAAATGAGTCTCCATTAGAACGAAAGACTGAGTCCATAACGAGTCCTTCACAACATCTGGACATCCCAAAGCACTTTACAGAGTTAGAGAAACCAACAGTTAGAATTATTAATAATTAAATTTAGGCTGCACTTGGAATTCCAGCTTTTCAGCAACTTATCTTTAGAAGATTTGATTCAATGTACTAAAACATTCCTCTAATTAAACTCCCTTGTCTTCTGCCTAATCCCTTGTATTCCCTCCTCACCTCTCCCCACTTTCTCTGTGTCCTAAGACTGCTTTAACTCTAACTTTTCCCAGTTCTGAAGAATGGTCAGAAACTAAAACAGGTGGTGGTTCAATAGTTCAACAGTTACCTATCGTCACATGTACCTAGATATAGTGAAATGCTTTGCTTTTTGGCATACAATCCAGTCATATTCCATACATTAGCACAATCCCACATAATCCTTTAAGAATAAGCCATTTAGAACGGAGACGGGGAAACACTTTTTCTCACAGAGAGTGGTGAGTGTGGAATTCTCTGCCTTCTAGGGCGGTGGAGGCAGGTTCTCTGGATACTTTCAAGAGAGAGCTAGATAGGGCTCTTAAAAATAGCATAGTCAGGGGATATGGGGAGAAGGCAGGAACGGGGTACTGATTGGGGATGATCAGCCATGTTCACATTGAATGGCGGTGCTGGCTCGAAGGGCCGAATGGCCTACTCCTGCACCTATTGTCTATACTGGTTTACACTGAAGATAGACATTCAAAATCCAGACTGAAGAAGGGTCTCGACCCGAAACGTCATCCAAATCATTCTCTCCGGAGATGCTGCCTGTCCCGCTGAGTTACTCCAGCATTGTGTGTCTTATCTTCGGTTTAAACCAGCATGATTTTTGTTCTTGGAGGAAGGAACTGCAGATCGCTTTCAAGAGAGAGCTAGATAGGGCTCTAAACGATAGCGGAGTCAGTGGATATGGGGAGAAGGCAGGAACGGGGTACTGATTGGGGATGATCAGCCATGATCACATTGAATGGTGGTGCTGGCTCGAAGGGCCGAATGGCCTACTCCTGCACCTATTGTCTATAAGTAAAATAATGCAACGATTGTAGTGTGGATCTGCGGTTCCTTGTTTCTACATTAAATTGACAGTTTTGAACGGAACCCGATTATAAAGCAGCCACGTACCTTCTCCACGGTGACCTTGTAACTTGGAATGTGTATTGTTGGCCCCAGTTCTCCAAGCTGGAGCCGAGGTGAGTGAGGATCCCTTATCTCAAGAACTAGCTTGTCGCCTATCTCCCTGACACATTACTCACCAGCACTGGATTCTGCTTTATGCCAAATTAAACCCCAGTTGCTCTCCACATGCTGAAGAAGGGTCTCGACCCGAAACGTCGCCTATCTCCTTCGCTCCTTAGATGCTGCTGCACCCGCTGAGTTTCTCCAGCTTTTTGTGTACCCCTGCTCTCCACATGTGGTGCGTGGCACGGCCCAGTGGAGCAAGTGAAGCTGCTGCCTCGAGTACCGGACACCCGCTTCAACCTGACCCCCAGTCGCTGCCTGAGTGGAGTTCACACGTTCTCCTTGCGACCGTGTTCAAGCAGATTCTGTATCTCAAGCAGATTCGGCCCGAAACGTTGCCCATTTCCTTCAGGGTTTCGGCCCGAAACGTTGCCTATTTGCTTCGCTCCATAGATGCTGCCCCACACCCGCTGAGTTTCTCCAGCAATTTTGTCTACCGCCTTGTGACCGAGTGGGTTTCCTCCAGTTCTCTCCCACACGCCGAAGGGCCCGCAGTTTTGGGGTTAATTGGCCTCTGTAAATCACCCCCCTAATAATTAAGGAGTGGTTGAGAAAGTGGGATAACATGGAACCAATGTGAACGGGTGATCGATCGATGGTCGGCGGGGACTTGGGTGAACCTGTTTCTATGCTGCACGTTTATTTAAACTTGGGAATCCAACCGAAAAGAGACACGAAGTGCTGGAGTTACTCAGTGGGTCAGGCAGCATCTCTGGAGAAAAAGGAATGGGTGATGTTTCGGGTTCAGTCTCTGAAGGAGAGTCCCGACCCAAATGGTCACTCATCCTTTTTCTTCAGAGACGTTTCCCGGCTCGCTGAGTTACTCCAGCACTTTGTGCCTACCTTCAGTAGAAACCAGCATCTGCAGTTCCTTTCTACGCATGGGCATCCGTGTGTATTTTTTACATTTTTAAACTTGTCCACGCACGGTTTTGGCTCACATAACTTAACAGGATAGATTCATACCGCCATTCAATTATGAAGAACATTCGACACCATGCCACGTAAAAAGACATATGAGAAGTTGACGAGGAACATGTTAAAGGAAAGGGGAGCTGGCGTGAAGTGGTGATATCGGGGAAAGGGTTTCGAGTTTCCTTTCTTCCCAACAAAGACTCTTTCAGCCAAAGACTCCCAGAGCTTCTGAGCGAGTCACCGTTGCTCTTAGATCCTGGCAGAAGACGGAACTGTAAGTGACAAGTTTTGCAAGTCCCTTGGACCCTGAGAGTCACGTTTCAAATAGAAAATTCAGGAAAGGATGAACCAAGGGGTTGTCAGGTTGGTGAAAATCAGTCTGGAGAGAAAGAGGGAGAGAGAGATAAGGTGACTGTGTCACAGGCTTTGTCCTGTTTTCACACCTTCACACTTCCTTATCTATCTATCTATCTCCCTCCCCCCTGACAGCCGTCTGAAGAGGAGTCTCCACCTGAAACCATTCCATTCCTTCTCTCCAGAGATGCTGCCTGTCCCGCTGAGTTACTTTTGTGTCTATCTTTGGTTTAAACCAGCATCTGCAGGTCCTTCACACACAGGCTTAGAGCTTTGTTCAACTTGGAGCCAAGGTCGATCGGAGAGTGCTGGGGGTGATGAGACGTTGGACTAATCTTACATTGAATAGTCTTGGATGAGCTCAGACTTAGGAGGCATGTTGTGGGGATAGACGTGCAATAAGTCCATGGTGGCTTCAGCAACAGGGGAGCTGGGTTGTGCGGGAGATGGGAGATGGGAGTGGGATTGGGTGGTTATGATGGAGTAATTCAGTTCTCAGCATTGGTGAAACTCCTTTAGCATCAAAGCAACGCACTGTGGCTGCAGCTTGCCCCATCCCCAACATGGGGAACATCTTTATTGAAGACAGGGCAGCACGGTGACACAGAGGTAGAGATGCGCCCTCACAGCACCAGTGACCCGGGTTCGATCCTGACTACGGGTGCTGTCTGTATGGAGTTTGTACGTTCTCCCCAATGTGACCTGCGTGGGTTTTCTCCTGGTGCTCCGGATTCCTCCCACGCTCCAAAGACATACAGGTTTGCAGGTTAATTGGCTTTGGTAAACTTGTAAATCGCCCCTAGTGTGTAGGATAGTGCTAGTGTATGGGGATCGCTGGTGGGCCAAAGGGCCTGTTACCGCGTTGTATTTCTAAACCAAACTAAACTAAAAAGGCCAACCCCATCCTCACATGGAGAATAAACCAGATGAATCATTACCTTTCATTGAAATAGTCCATTTCCCAAAGGTCATCCATAAAGTTAACAAAACCCAGTGAGGATTAGTCAGAGACAGTGTCGGTGGTCTTGTCTGTTCCCTTTCTCATGCCTATTTCAGAGAATGGATGTATAGTCAAATGCTAGAGAATCCTGCCGTATATTCCAATGCAGGTCAAAGAGCCCAAAGCAAAAGGCAGATACATGCCTTTGTCTCCTATATTTAAGAAGGGACTGCAGATGCTGTAAAATAGAAGGTAGACAAAAGTGCTGGAGATACCTTCGTCTCCTATGTGTAACCCTCAGGAGAACTCGCACAGTTACTCCTTTTGTGTAATAACCCGCATCTTCAGTCCCTTGTCTCTACATTATTTATTTAATTGGCAACTTTGAATAGAACGTGATTATTAAGCAGCCAATTTAGTGTTCCAGTAATGACTTAGTGCTTTGCCCTCGTGGAGATGCGTCTATTCTTTTCTTACAGGAAGCGCCGTGGGCTGCAGGCGCAGATTCTCTGCCAGGGAGTGGAATAAAAAAGAAGGGAAGGGCGCCAGAAATAGTGTGGCGTCTGAGAAGAGTGGCCCCATGTGAAGGACAGAATTGAGTTGACAAAGTTGCAAAGTCATCCAAATAGGTTTCGAAGATAGACACACAATGCTGGAGCAACTCAGCTGGGCAGGCAGCATCTGTGGAGAGAAGGGATGGGGGACGTTTCGGGTCGAGACCCTTCCTCAGACTGGCAGTCAGGGGAGAGGGAGACCAGATATATCTCCTCTCTCTCCGTCCCTCCCCCATGCTTGTTTCCTGCTAGTTTTGCTGTCCTCCTGATTAATTGTGCTGATGGTCTGCCTCGTTGTCTCCTTCACCTCAGCCGAACAATGAATCCCCCCATCAGTCTGAAGAAGGGTTTCGGCCTGAAACGTTGCCCATCTCCTTCGCTCCATAGATGCTGCTGCACCCGCTGAGTTTCTCCAGCATTTTGTGTACCCTCGATTTTCCAGCATCTGCAGTTGCCTCTTTAACAACGATCCGTTCTACATTTCCTTGATCATTGTCTGCTGTAATCTGTCATTTTCACACCTTACCCTTCCACATATCTCGAGTCTCCCTCTCCCCTGACTCCCAGTCTGAAGGAGGGTCTCAACCTGTCACCCATTCCTTCTCTCAAGAGACGCTGCCTGTCCCACTGAGCTACTCCAGCATTTTGTGTCCATCTACGGTGTGCGTCTGAAGATCCTTCCTACACAGGCAGGGAAGATATTTGTCAAATAGACTCATAGTCATACAATGGGGAAACAGGCCATTCAGCCCACCTTGTCCATGCCAACCAACATGCCCATCTACACTAGTACCACTGCCTGCGTTTGGCCCATATCGCTTTAAACCTATCCTATTCATGTGCTTATCCAAATATTTTTTTTAATAGTCATGTTCATAAGTTCGAGGCCATTCAAGTCTAATCAGCCATTCAATCGTGGCTACACAAAAAGCTGGAGAAACTCAGCGGGTGCAGCAGCATCTAAGGAGCGAAGGAGATAGGCGACGTTTCGGGTCGAGACCCTTCTTCAGACTGGTCAGGGATCAGGGAAACAAGAGATATAGACGGTGATGTGGAGAGATAAGGAACAATGAATGAAAGATATGCAAAAAAGTATCGATGATAAAGGGAACAAGCCATTGTAAGCTGTGTGTGGTGTGAAAATGAGAAGCTGGTGCGACTGGGGTGGGGGAGGGAGATAGAGATAGAGGGAATGCCAGGGCCCGAGGGCTGAGGGAGAGGTGGGAAGGGGAGGAGACAGTAAGGGTTGGTGGGAAGGGGAGGAGATTATCATCGATACTTTTTTGCAATATCTTTCATTCATTGTTCCTTATCTCTCCACATCACCGTCTATATCTCTGGTTTCCCTGATCCCTGACCAGTCTGAAGAAGGGTCTCGACCCGAAACGTCGCCTATCTCCTTCGCTCCTTAGATGCTGCTGCACCCGCTGAGTTTCTCCAGCTTTTTGTGTACCCTCGATTCTCCAGCATCTGCAGTTCCTTCTTTAACATTCAATCGTGGCTGATCTGTTTCTCTCAACCCCATTCTCCTGCCTTCTCCTATATTTGCTCATCAAGAATCTGTCAATCTCTGAAAATATCCATTGACTTGGCCTTCACTGCCGTTGTGCCAACGAACCATTGTAATGGAAGGCGACATGGTATTGGTACTTAGACTAATCTGGGCTGACCTTGCTCACAATTCACTGAATGTTAATGTGCAGTTTATCAGGAAGACATTATGGAAAATGATGATCTGTTGGCCTTTGGTGCAGCAGGATTTGAGGACAGATATCTCTCTACGATCATACAGGACCTCCGTCACACCAAACCTAGAATATTGTGCACAGGTCTGTCTCGCTACCCATGGAAAGATATATTTGTGCCAGGGGGGAGTGTAATGAAGACTCACCAGATTTCTTTCTGCAACAGGGAAGACTGTTCCTATAGGAAAGGATTAGTGAGTCCAGACTTTAGAAGAATGATTGCTGATCTTACATACAAAGCAGACAAAATTATTTTGGGGCTCACCAAGGTAGATGCACAAAGAATATTTCTCCAGAGACGCAAGACACTGGAATCTAGAGCTGAACACAAAGTGCTGGAGGAACTCAGCGGGTCGGGCAGCATCTGGGGATGGTATGAACAGGTGGCATTTCAGGTCAGGATCTTTCTTCAGACCACTGTGCTTGAAGGAGGGCCCTGCCCCGAAACATCAGCAGAATATTTCCCAGTTTGGGTTGTTCACAACCAAGAGACATGACCTCAAAAGAAGGAACCAGCCACATTGGATACAGACAAGGAGAGGTTAGTTCAGCCAGTGGCTGGTGAATCTTTAGTGTTCTTTACCAGAGGGTGCTGTTAAAGCTGAATGTGTGCAAGACAGGGAACAATAATTTTCTGGGTATTAATGATATGAAGGGAATCGAGGAATGAGGGGTTATGGTAGAAATGTGTTGAGGTATCACATCAGCCACGATGGTATTGAACATGAAGGGCCGAATAGCCTCCTCCAGATTCTACTCGTGTGACAGTGTTGGTTGAGTGGAGTGGAGAGAGAGAGAGGGGAGGAGAGAGATAGGGAGCAAGAGAAAGAGAGGGAGAGAGAGAGAGAGAGAGGTGAGAGAGGGGGGAGAGAGAAGGGGGAGAGAGACAAAGAATGAGGGTGAGAGAGAACAAGAAAGAGGGAGAGAGAGAGAAGGTGAGAGGGGGAGAGAGAAAAAGAGGGGAGAGATAGGGAGAGAGAGAAAGGGAGAGAGAGAGAGGAGAGAGAGAGAGAGAGAGAGGTGAGAGAGGGGGGAGAGAGAAGAGGGGAGAGAGACAAAGAGTGAGGGGGAGAGAGAACAAGAAAGAGGGAGAGAGAGAAAGGTGAGAGGGGGAGAGAGAAAAAGAGGGAGAGGTATAGGAGAGAGAAAGGGAGAGAGAGAGGGAGAGAGAGAGAGAGAGAGAGAGAGAGAGAGGGGAGAGAGAGAGAGAGGGAGAGAGACAAAGAGTGAGGGGGAGAGAGAACAAGAAGAGGGAGATGGAGAGAGAGAAAGGTGAGAAGGGGAGAGAGAGAAAAGATGGAGAGGTATAGGAGAGAGAGAAAGGGAGAGAGAGGGAGAGAGAGATAGAGAGAGAGAGAGAGAGAGAGAGGGAGAGAATGAGAGGAGAGAGAGAAATGAGAGGGAGAGGGAGAGAGTGAGAGGGAGTGAGAGAGGGGAGAGATGGAGGGGAAGAGAAAAAGAGAAAAGAAAAGAGAGGGATAAAGAGAAGGAGAAAAAAGGAGAGAGAAAGAAAGCAAGAGAAAGAGAGAGAGAGGGAGACGGAGAGAGAGTGCGGGAGAGAGGGAGAGGGGGAGGGAAAGGAAGGGAGAGAGGGGGTGTGAGAGTTGGAGAGAGAGGGTGAGGGGGGAGAGAGAGAGAGAGAGAGAGAGGGAGAGAGAAAGAGAGAGAGAGAGAGAGCTAGAGAGAGGAAAATAGATTCAAAAGTGGGATAGACCAGATCTCCAATTTAAATCTTCAACTGCAAGCAATTCTGTGCAAGTGTCACTATCTGTCACAACCAGATTTATTCCTTGTGGTTTAAAGCAATTAGACTGAGAGGATTGGAGACAGGCTTGAAGTCTGAATCTCAGTAATTGACAGCACCAGAGCACTGGTCGTAAGGATGAATATCTCGTGAATAAATAGAGAATGAATTAAAGAATTGCTCCATGGATTTGGCCTGCAATACTGATTTATGATTATGTTATTGAGGAAGAAGTTAAATATTATTCCGTCTTCAGTGTAAATAATAAAACAATGCAACAATTCAAGTGGTTTCCCTCTTTAACAGCTACAAATTAGATCCTGGCAATGTCAGAAACTGAAGCGACTCTATTCGTATAATGTTTTTTTGTTTTCTAATTCTGTTGAGAAATTGAATCCTGCCTTAAAAAAAAAGGGGACAGAGGATTCATGTAGCATCTAGTCCTGGTACCAGGCGTAGTTTTCACTCCACTCTCAGGTGATTTAAGAAACGTTTAGACAGGTACATGGATAGGACAGGTTTAGAAGGATGTGGACCAAATGCAGGCGGGTGGGTCTAATGTAGATGGGGCACGTTGGGCCGAACGGCCTGTTTCCACGCTGTATGACTCTGACTGTATGACTCGATGACAATGTGAGTTTTCAATTTTTTTAGTTTTAGAGATACAGCGTGTAAACGGGCTCTTTGTCCCACTGAGTCCGCCTCCACCAATGACCCCGTACACCAGCACAATCCTACACACTCGGGACAATTTATCATTTTCCAGAAGCCGATTAACTGACAAACCTGCACATCTTCGGAGTGTGGAGGGAAACCAGAGCACCTGGAGAAAACCTAGGTGCTCACAAGGACAGCGTACAAACTCCGTACAGACAGCACCCGTAGTCAGGATGGAACCGAGGTCTCTGGCGCTGTAAGGCAGCAACTCTACCGCTGCACCACCAGTTCCAGCCTTATGCTGTCTCTGGAAGATATAATCAGGCTGTTGTTTCTGGGGAGATCCCTCTTGGCAAAAGAGGGGATACTAATTCTGTGAAAGCAGAGTAATCAGGGAGACTGATTTCTCTGATTTCACCAGTTTGCATATCGGGCCAATAGATCTGTGGATGATTCAGTCAACCTGGTCCTGAACTTCATCCTCCAGCACCTAGACCGCCAGGGGACCTATGCGAGGATTTTGTTTGTTGATTTTAGCTCTGCATTCAACACCATTGTGCCAGAGCTACTACACGCCAAACGTTCCATGTTGACTGTGCCTGAACCCCTCTGTCGGTGGATCACCAGCTTCCTGACAGACAGGAAGCAGCATGTGAGGCTGGGAAAGCACATCTCGGACCCGCAGACCCTCAGCATAGGAGCACCGCAAGGCTGCGTACTCTCCCCTGTCCTCTACTCTCTCTACACCAACGACTGCACCACCACTGACTCCTCTGTCAAGCTTCTCAAGTTTGCGGACGACACAACCCTGATTGGACTGATCCAGGATGGGGAGGAATCTGCCTACAGACAGGAAGTGACACAGCTGGCGGCCTGGTGCCGTCTCACCAACCTGGAGCCCAATTATATTGTATTCACTTTATTGTCATTATCTCATCAGAGGCAACAGAATGGATTTTCCTTACAGTCATGTAACATAAAAATAAATAATATAAACAATATAACAATATAACAATATAACAATTACAGCACGGAAACAGGCCCTCTCGGCCCTTCCAGTCCGTGCTGACCATTTGTTTTCCCCTAGTCCCATCTACCTGCACTCAGACCATACCCCTCCATTTCCTTCACGTCCATATACCTATCCACTTTACTTTTAAATGTTAAAATCGATCCTGCCTCCACCACTTCTGCTGGAAGCTCATTCCACACAGCCACCACCCTCTGAGTAAAGAAGTTCCCCCTCACGTTACCCCGAAACCTCTGTCCCTTAATTCTCATGTCATGCCCTCTTGTTTGAATCTTCCCTACCCTTAATGGGAAAAGCTTATCCACGTCAACTCTGTCTATCCCTTTCATCATTTTAAAGACCTCAATCAAGTCCCCCCTTGACCTTCTGCGCTCCAAAGAATAAAGACCTAACTTGTTTAACCTTTCTCTGTAACATAGTTGCTGGATCCCAGGCAACATTCTAGTAAATCTCCTCTGTACTCTCTCTCTTTGTTGACATCCTTCCTATAATTAGGCGACCAAAATTGTACACCATACTCCAGAATTGGTCTTACCAATGCCTTGTACAATTTTAACATTACTTCCCTACTCCTATATTCAATGCTCTGATTTATAAAGGCCAGCACACCAAAGGCTTTCTTTACCACCCCATCTACATGCGATTCCACCTTCAGGGAACTATGCACAGTTATTCCTAGATCTCTCTGTTCCACAACATTCCTCAATTCCCATGTACGTCCTATTTTGATTTGTCCTGCCAAGATGCAGCACTTCACACTTATCAGCATTAAACTCCATCTGCCATCTTTCAGCCCACTTTTCCATATGGCCCAAATAATAAATAAATTAATTACAAAATTAAAAAAGAACAAACACAGAAGTCCACAACACATCACAACTCCACAGCAGCACCAGAGTTAAGGCAGGTACCACAGTCCAGCCAGCCTCTCCGCCGATCTTCCCAGATGTTCATCCATGGTCGGGGCCTCCCGAGCACCCGCAGTCGCTGCCACGGGCGGCCCGATGCTCAGGCCCTCTCGCCGGGAACGATGGAACCCTGACGCCGAACCCCAGCGGAGAACATCCCCAGCGGCCCGGACCTCCAGATCAGCCACCTCCCACCACAGTCTGCGGCTCCCGAAGTCCACAGGCCGAGCCGTGCGGAGTCGCACTCCGGAGCTCCAAACAGCGATCCCCGGTAAGGCATCGCCCGCCCCGCGAGGTTCCCAACGCTGCGCCGCTGTTGCTGGAGCTCAGGTCGGTCCCGGCAGGAAAGACTGCGCCACTCCAGTAGGTAGGCCGTGGGGGGGGGGGGGGGGGTGGGGGTTGGGGGGGAGGAGGACAAGACTTGAATAATAGTCGCATCCTCTCCAGGAAGCGACTAAAGGATGGTATCCCCCTTTCCATACCGTCTTCCCCTCACATAATGACAAAAAAAACGCACTTCAAACATAACAAAAAAATAAAAAGATACCGGACTGAAGGTGGAGGCAGCTATCAACATCGCCACCGGATGCTCGGGTGCTCTCAATGCTCTTAAGGCAGTGGAAAAGATTGTAGACATTAGGAGAGCTCCCCCTCCCCTCTCCCCACTCACCATCAACAACACCACAGTCACATCTGTGGCTTAAGTTCCTGGGAACCATCATCTCCAAGGACCTTAAGTGGGGGGCTACCATCGACTCCACAGTCAAAAAGGCACAACAGAGGATGTACTTCCTGCGGCAGCTGAGGAAACACAATCTGCCACGGGCAATGATGGTCCAATTCTACACGGCCATCGTAGAGTCTGTCCTCACCTTCTCCATCATGGTCTGGTTTGGCTCAGCCACCAAGCACAACATCCAGAGGCTGCATCGAATTGTCCGATCAGCAGAGAAGGTTATTGGCTGCAACCTTCCCTCCATGGATGAACTGTACACTGCAAGGGCCAGGAAGCGAGCGGGCAAGATCATCTCTGACCCCTCTCACCCTGGCCACACACTCTTTGAATCACTTCCCTCTGGAAGGCGACTCCGGACTGTCAAAGCTGCCACAGCCAGACATAAAAACAGTTTTTTTTTCCACGAGTAGTAGCTCTACTCAATAACCAAAAATCTGTAGCCTCCGTTTGCTCTGGCATTTTATTTAATTCACATGTTTAATCGATAATATTTTATTATTAATGTTTGATCTTTTATGTGTCATTCCTAACTGTCACTGTATGTCATGTTCTCACTTGCGGGTGGAGCACCAAGGCTAATTCCTTGTATGTGAATACTTGGCCAATAAACTTAAATTTACTTAACTTATCTGACCGTCTTCAGCGTCAGCCAGCATCTGCAGTTCCTTCTTACACGATTATGCCGTTTTCCACAAAAGGACACAAAGTGACCCGGTGTGTCAGGCAGCAGCTCTGGAGAACATTGATAGGTGACGTTTTCAGTCGGGATCCTTCATCAAACTGATTGGATGGGGAGGGTTGGGTGAGAAAGGAAGGTTCTGACCCAAAGTGTCACGTACCCATGTTCTGTTGCTGAAGGTGCCCCTCAGGTTGACCAGCGTGTCAGGGAGGGGGTGAGCTGCATTACCCAAGATGCTCTGCAGCTTGAGGAGCATCCTCCACTCCAAGACCCCCTCCCATGAATCCCCTGCACGTGGCAGGATTCCTAGTTGTATCTGAAGTCCAAGGTGTAGATGGTGGATAGGAGGGAAAGAGAGCCATCCCCTGTGGGGCCCTTGTGTTGCTCACTGCCATGTCCGAGACATAGAAACATAGAAACATAGCAAATATGTGCAGGAATAGGCCATTCGGCCCTTCAAGCCTGCACCGCCATTCACTATGAAACATAGAAACATAGAAAATAGGTGCAGGAGGAGCCCATTCGGCCCTTTGAGCCAGCACCGCCATTCATTGTGATATTAGCTGATTGTCCCCTATCAATAACCCGTGCCCGCCTTCTCCCCATATCCCTTGACTCCACTAGCCCCGAGAGCTCTATCTAGTAACTCTCTCTTAAATCCATCCAGTGACTTGGCCTCCACTGCCCTCTGCGGCAGGGAATTCCATAAATTCAAAACTCTCTGGGTGAAACCGTTTTTTACTTAAATGACCTCCCCTTTATTCTAATATGATCCAAAATCATCCAAATTTTGGATCATCCAAAATCAGTAACCTGTTCCTGCTTTCTCCCCTTGGATATGCCTTGATTACATCTCCCTTGAGACACAGTTCTGTAGCCTGACCTACTGTGGTCGTCCAGTCAGGTAGTTGGTGATCCAATAGAGCAGTTTGCTCAGCCACAGTGCAGGCTGGATGGTGTTGAAAGCACTGGAGATGCATAAAAACATGACTCTCACAATACTTCCTGGCTTATCCAGGTGAGCATAGGAATGGTGGAGCAGGTGGGTGTTGGCGTAAGTGGACTGCAGGGGATCCAGGTAGGGCTTGACCAGGGGGCGCAGGTGAGTGAGTGAGCACCAGCCTCTCCAGGGAAGTCACGTTGTGTGCGAATGTATATCAGAACATCGTATGATTTGGAGGAGAATTTCAGGTGACATGTTCTCCTGAATCGCCACCCACGCTCTTCTAGTAAGTGGTGATTAGGGGATAATGTGGGAGGGGAGTGGAAGTGAGGGTGACGTGTTTATTTTCAGTTTAGCTTAGTTTATCATTGTCACCTATACCAAGGGACAGTGAAAAGCTTTTTGTTGTGCTCTATCCAGTCAAAGAAAAGACTAAACATGATTACAATCAAGCTATTCACAGTGTATAGATACATGATAAAGGTTATAATGTTTACTGCAAGATAAACACCAATGAAGTCCGATTAAAGATAGTTTGAAGGTCTCCAATGGGGAAGATGGGAGGTCAGGACCGCTCTCTAGTTGGTGAGAGCTCGGTTCAGTTGCCTGATAACAGCTGGGAAGAAACTGTCCCTGAATCTGGAGGTGTGTGTTTACACACTTCTGTATCTCTTGCCTGATGGGAGAGGGGTGAAGAGGAAATGTCTGGGGTGAGGCTGGTCCTTGGTTTTGCTGCTGGCCTTGCTGAGGCAGCGTGAAGTGTAGATGGAGTCAATGTGTGGTGTCAATTCCGACACTTCCCTTCCATTCCTTGACCTCACTATCTCCTTCGCAGGGGATAAACTCCTGACCGCGTCTCCACGCATTCCATTCTCCAGGCCCCCATCCTCTCATCTTCACCATGGACGTCTAATCACGCTTCACCATCCCCCACCAGGATGGTCTCAAAGCCCTCAGGTTCTTCCTCGACCAGAGGAGCAACCCATACCCGTCCACTGACACCCTCCTCCGCCTAGCGGAGTTGGTCCTTACCCTCAATACCTTCTCTTTTGACTCCTCCCATTTCCTCCAAACACAAGGCGTAGCGATGGGCACACGCATGGGCCCCAGCTACGCCTGCCTCTTTGTCGGGTACGTCGAACAATCCTTGTTCGCAGCGTACCCATCCCCGACCTCTACCTCCGTTACATCGATGACTGCTTTGGTGTCACCTCCTGCACCCACACACAACTGACTGACTTCATCCGTTTCACCACCAACTTCCACCCGTCACTCAAATACACCTGGACCATTTCCGGCACTTCCCTACCATCTCCATCGCAGGGGTTACCCTCCTGACCGATATGAGGTTTGCACCAGGGTCTCCGCCGTACCCCGCAACACTGCCCTCTCTCCCCATCCCCCCCACTCGCAACAAGGGCAGAGTCGCCCTGGTCCTCACCTCTCACCCCACCAGCCGGCACATACAACAGATAGTCCTCCGCCAGTTTCGCCACCTCCAACGTGATCCCACCACTCGCCACATCTTCCCATCTCCCCCCCTGTCTGCCTTCCACAAAGACAGCTCCCTCCACAACTCCCTTGTCAATTCTTCCCTTCCCTCCCGCTCCACCCCTTCCCCGGGCACTTTCCTTTGCAACTGCAAGGGATGCTACACTTGTCCCTACACTTGCCCCTTCCCTCCCCCCTCCACTCCTTTCCAGGACCCAAGCAGTCCGTCCTGGTCCGACAGAGGTTCACCTGCACCTCCTCCAACCTCATCTATTGCATCCGCTGCTCCAGATGCCAGCTGATCTATATCGGTGAGACCAAGCGGAGGCTTGGCGATCGTTTTGCTGAACACCTCCGCTCGGTCCGCAATAACCAACCCGACCTCCCGGTGGCTCAGCACTTCAACTCCCCCTCCCATTCTGTATCCGACCTCTCGGTCCTGGGCCTCCTCCACGGCCAGAGTGAGCAACACCGCAAATTGGAGGAACAGCACCTCATATTCCGCTTGAGGAGTCTGCATCCTCTTGGCATGAACATAGAATTCTCTCAATTCTGTTAACCCTTGCTGTCTTTTTTTCTTTTTTTCCCACCCCTCCTCCCCCCACCCCCCATCAGTCTGAAGAAGGGTTTTGGCCCGAAACATTGTCTATCTCCTTTGCTCCATAGATGCTGCTGCACCCGCTGAGTTTCTCCAGCATTTTGTGTACCCTCGATGTATGGGAGGTTGGTTTTATGTGATGTTCTGGGCTACGAGAGAGAAGGGCAAGATCAGCGTGAGGGAGCAGTGGTTTGCGGATGAATAATTAAAACAGTACTCAAGATCAGACAGGTGAGAGATACCAACAACAGGGGAATCAAGAGCTCGAAGTAAATAATTTAAAAAGATTCAGGCAAGTTCGAAGGAACTCAATTTAAGTTTCATAAATGTAAAATACAGGGAACACTGAAGCAGAATCACAAAGAATACGAGGATACTTGTTGGGAGCTTCTACTCAAAGTCAGTTTAGTTTATTTAGTTTAGTTTCATTTAGAGATATGGTATGGAAATAGTCCCTTCATCCTGTAGAGTTCACATCAACAACAGAGATGTAATGCTGAGACTCTAGAAGGCGCTGGTCAGGCTGCATTTGGAATACTGTGAGCAAATTTGGGCCCCATATCTGAGGAAGGATGTGCTGGCTCTGGAGAGGGTCCAGAGGAGGTTTACAAGGATGATTCCAGGAATGAGTGGGTTAGCATATGATGAGCGTTTGACAGCACTGGGCCTCTACTCGCTGGAGTTTAGAAGGTTGAGGGGGGGACCTCATTGAAACTTACAGAATAATGAAAGGCATAGACAGAGTGGATGTGGAAAGGATGTTTCCACTGGTGGGAGAGTCTAGGACCAGAGGTCAAAGCCTCAGAATGAAAGGACGCTCTTTTAGAAAGGAGGTGAGGAGGAACTTCTTTAGTCAGAGGGTGGTGAATCTGTGGAACTCATTGCCATAGAGGGCTGTGGAGGCCAAGTCAGTGGACAAATTCTTGATTAGAACGGGTGTCAAGGGGCGTGGGGAGAAGGCAGGAAAATGGGATTATGAGGCAGAGATCAGCCATGATTGAATGGCGGAGTAGACTCGATGGGCCGAATGGCCGAATTCTACTCCTACAACTTGTGAACTTGTGAACAATTGATCACAATTAGATCAATATTATCTCACTCTAGTATCCAAAGATCCTATAGCTCTTTGCTAGCATCTACTCCCAGCACACAAGGGAAATTTTGCAAAGGGCCAATTAACCTACAAACCCGCAAGACTTTGGGATTTGGTGGGGGGGGGGGGGGGGGGACCGAAGCGCCCGGAGGTAACCCACGCAGTCACAGGGAGAACGTGCATACTCCAGTTGGACAGCACCCAAGGTCAGGATGGAAACTGGGCCTCCGACGCTGTGAGGCAGATATCTCCTGGCATCTGGGTCATCAAGTGATTGGGAGGGAAGGATCAATCAGTAGAAATAAATCCTGTCGATCGAGGGATAATTCGGCTAAAATTGTACGGCATTGGTAAGACGGAGGAAGGATGTCAACAAAATAAGAGTACAGAGGAGATTTACTAGTGTATGGTCGCGTTCAGAAGGAAACGTGGCAAGAAATATGAGATAACATGTAGTTTAGTTTCGAGATGCAGCGTGGAAACAGGCCCTTCGGCCCACCGAGCCTGCGCCGATGAACACTCAACCCGTACACTAGTTCTAGCCGACACACTGGGGACAATTTACAGAAGCCACATTGAACTGCACTCGAGCAGATGTCATTCACTTAAACCCTCTCATAGTGTACGCGCTGTGCTCCCGCAGTCTAAAATGGACCAAATAAAATAAAAATCTGGTGAGGGAATGAATGGTCCGACCACACTTTGGATTAGGACCCTTCTTCAGATTTAAGTATATAATAGACAATAGGTGCAGCAGTAGGCCATTCGGCCCTTCGAGCCAGCACCGCCATTCAATGTGATCATGGCTGATCATCCCCAATCAGTACCCCGTTCCTGCCTTCTCCCCATATCCCCTGACTCCGCTATTTTTAAGAGCCTTATCTAGCTCCCTCTTGAAAGCATCCAGAGAACCCGCCTCCACCGCCCTCTGAGGCAGAGATTTCCACAGACTCACCACTCTCTGTGAGAAAAAGTGTTTCCTCGTCTCCGTTGTAAATCCCCATAATATTAATATTTGTGTAAATATAAGCTGAGTATATGTATTAATGTACATGTATAAGTAGATATATGTGATGCATGCCTCTTTGAGCACATTTTATTGAATTACGGGCTGATTTTGCAATTTTTTCCGAATTATGAGTTTCTACATCCATCATTTTTTAATTATATTTCTCTGAAACCCTTTAAATTTATCCAAAAAAGTGATTCTGGTCATTCTGAAAGTTGCCTTTAATTGAACGGGTGATGCAATAACGCGGCACGGTGGCGCAGCGGTGAAGTTGCTGCCTCACAGCGCCAGAGACCCGGGTTCGATCCTGACCACAGGTACTGTGTTTTCACTGTGACCAGGTGGGTTTTCACCGGGTGCCCCGGTTTCCTCCCACGCTCCAAAGACGTGCAGGTGTGTAGGTGAATTGGCTTCTGTACATTGTCCCTTGTGTGTGTGTGTGTGTGTGTGTGTGTGTGTGTGTGTGTGCGTGTGTGGGGGATAGGACTAGCGTACAGGAATCGCTGGTCGGCGGGCCGAAGGGCCTGTTTCCGTGCTGTATCCCCAAAGCTAAATCTGAACGAAAAAAGTGCAGCATAGAACTAAAAATTAACGGGTTGCACAGCCACAGAATCAGAACACGTGGAGCGGGGGAATCCAACAGAAATAGAAACATAGATCTTGGAAGAGTTGGTGGGTGTGAGCCAAACATCTATATCCAGAAGGGTCAACCCAGGGTCCAAAGCCGCACCACTGTCATCCAAGAGGAAGGGCAGATCTCTCCAAGAGATGAGGCCTTGCTGATTTGGGAAAGGATCCGAGAAAGACAAGCGATGCCCTCCTGAAGACAGGTCTGAAGGCAGCAGGAGTCTCAATAAGATCAAACACCGCGCCCTGGCGCCTCATTGAAACCCGTCGTGTACCAGAAGACCTGTGACGAGACAACTGCAAACTGCTGCAATGAAGGAGAAACGACTCCAGTCGGCCTTAAAATGTAACGGTTGGGTTTGGGGAGGGGGGGGGGGGGGGGGGGGGGGGGGCTGGAGAAAGGTGTTATCCAGCGGCGGATACCATTGATGGTCACAAAATGCAGGAGTAACTCAGCGGGTCAGGCAGCAACTCTGGGAAAAGGAATAGGGGACGTTTCGGGTTGAGACCCTTCTTCAGACTGAGGTCTCGACACAAAGCATCGCCTGCTACCTTTACCAGAGATGCTGCCTGACCCGCTGAGTTACTCCTGCATTTTGTGTCTATTTTCTCCTACATAGATAAGTATAGTCTGTCTGTGTATATAAACTGTGTGTGTGCCTGTATATGTATATGTACACGTGTGTGGTCTGTGTGTATGCATGTGTGTGAGTGGTGTAGTGTGTGACCAGTGTGTGTGTGAACTGTGAGTGTGTGCCTGTATATACATTGATAAGCGTCTGTGTGTGGTCCGTGTGTCTGCATATATGTGTGTTGTGTGTGTGTGCGCTCAGTGTGTGTGTGTTCAGTGAGTATGAGTGTGAGTGTGTGTGTGGCTTTGAGTGTGTGTGTGGCTTTGTGTGTGTGTGGCTGTGAGTGTGAGTGTGTGAATGTGTGTGTGAGTGTGTGTGTGTGTGTGGCTTTGAGTGTGAGTGTGTGTGTGTGTGTGTGTGTCTTTGTGTGTGTGTGGCTGTGAGTGTGAGTGTGTGAATGTGTGTGTGAGTGTGTGTGGCTTTGAGTGTGAGTGTGAGTGTGTGTGTGGCTTTGAGTGTGAGTGTGCGTGTGTGTGTGTGTGTGGCTTTGTGTGTGTGTGTGTGTGTGTGAGTGTGAGTGTGTGAATGTGTGTGTGAGTGTGTGTGGCTTTGAGTGTGAGTGTGTGTGTGTGTGTGTGTGTGGCTTTGAGTGTGAGTGTGCGTGTGTGTGTGTGGCTTTGAGCGTGTGCGTGTGTGTATTGGCGAGGGGGGGCTGTGTGCCGCGGGCGGGGGTGATAATTTCAAGGGCCACGCTGCATGCTCAGCCATGGAATCCATTGCCTCTCCCAGACACGGGGATAGCGGGCGCCCGGCGCCGCTGCTGCAGGATCCCGCTGTGGCCGGGCCGGGCCGGGCCGGGCTGGGCCGGGCAGCGATGCGGATGCGGCCGGCGGGCGGGCGGAGCCGCTGTGTGCCCGGGGAGAGGCCAGGTGAGGGCCGGCGGTGCCGAGGTGGGGGCGCGGGGTTTGGCCAAGCGCCACCCCGGGACTGATGGACCCCGAGCGGGGTAGCGACGGAACACAGACTGGGAAAAGCCGGCAGCGGCCGGACTGGGGGTCAGTGGCAGCGCAGAAAGTTAGTGGGTGGCGGATATCAGCGGGGCACTGGGGGAAAGTGGGGGCGGGATAGCTGGAGAGGGATAGAGGGAGAGAGAGAGTAATAGAGAGCCACAGAGAGTAATAAACAGTAAAAGAGAGGGAGCGAGAGAGAGATAGAAAGAGAGCGAGGACAGCAAGAGAGAGGGTGTGTGTGAGAGAGAGAGAGGAGAGCAAGAGAGAGGGGAGTGAGAGCGAGGGAGTGTGAGAGAGAGAGAGGGAGATAGGTTAGTGAGAGAGGGGTGTGAGAGAGAAGAGAGCAAGAGAGGGGGAGAGAGAGAGGGGGGAGAGAGAAGGCTGGAGAACGGAAGCAAGAGAGAGGGCAACAGATTAAATGGGTAAATGGAGAGATGATCGGATATGGAGAGGGGGCAGTAGAGATATGGAGAGGGGGCAGTAGAGAGAGGGTACCATAACGGACAATAGAGAGGCAAGAAATAGAATATAAAGTTAGAGTATCAGACGCTATAGAGGTGACAGCGATTGGGAGGGGGGGGGGGGTTAGCCTGGGAGAGATGAGGAAATAGATTGAGCGATGTAAGTTGTTGGATCACCGGGTGACCGTATCAATAGGTGTGACTGTGGAGATAGCGGAGGCAGAGAGAGAGAGGGGGGGGGGGGGGGATGAGCAGCCGAGGGCAGGGATCGGGGGGGAAAGACGTTGGAGGTGGTCTGTCTGTTCCATATTAGGATTCTCGGATTGAGCGCTGAGTCCCAGCGAGTGGAGACGCGACTGTGCATCAGTGGAGCCCAGCGAACGCAAATGTGTCGCTGAACGCGTTGTAAACATCGTTAAAGTGTCGGGAGCGGAGGCCGAGCGGCGCCGGGTTAATTGTTGCATTTTTGAAGGTAGGCTTTGCATCGGTGTGTGTGTGTGTGTGTGTGTGTGTGTGTGTGTGTGTGTGTGTGTGTGTGTGTGTGTGTGTGTGTGTGTGTGGGTGTGTGTGTGTGTGTGTGTGTGTGTGTGTGTGTGTGTGTGTGTGTGTGTGTGTGTGTGTGTGTTAAACGCGTGAGTCTCTCCGGTCAGCGTTGTACTAGTCACTCGGGCTCGAGTCTACTGCACTTCCCAGGAGCAGATTTAGGCCATTCGGCCCATCAAGTCGACCCCGCCATTCAGTCTGGGCTGATCTAACTCTCCCTCTCAAACCCCCATTCTCCTAGCTTCTCCCCATAACCCCTGACAGCCGTACTCGTCAATAATTTATCAACCTCTGCCTTAAAAATGTCCATCGTCTTGCCGTCTGTGGCAATGAATTCCCACAGATTCGCCGCCCTCTGACCCATAAAGAAATTCCTCCTCGTCTCCTTTCTGAAGCATTTCATCCTAAAAATCCCCTCAAACCTCGAGCGAAGCCTCTCCAGCCCCCGCTCCTCAGTGGGTCTACAGAAGGATTCGTTGACTCAAACCCCGCGGACTCCCAGCTAAACCCGTCCAGTTTATCACAGCGGGAGTATGGTGATAAGCTCCAGACCGCGGGGACATCCGTGCACAGAGCGGGGCTACTGGCTGTTGGGGGGGGTTTAGTGGGGTCCATTTTTGGTGGGGGGTTATTCTTTCATTTAAAAAAAAAGTGTGGAATTGGGAGTGCGGATCATCAGAAGTCCACGGGTTTAAACTGCACTGCACTCCCGCAATGCCACCCCTTCCTCTCCGCTGAGTTACTCCAGCGTTTTGTGTCTTGTCTTCGGCTGAAACCTCCGGACTTCTCGCCTCGGAGAGAGCAGCATGATTGTTGTTGTTGGAGGAAGGAACTGCAGATCGCTTTCAAGAGAGAGCTAGATAGGGCTCTAAACAATAGCGGAGTCAGGGGATATGGGGAGAAGGCAGGAACGGGGTACTGATTGGGGATGATCAGCCATGTTCACATTGAATGGCGGTGCTGGCTCGAAGGGCCGAATGGCCTACTCCTGCACCTATTGTCTATACAGGTTTACATTGAATATAGACATTCAAAATCCAGACTGAAGAAGGGTCTCGACCCGAAGCGTCACCCAAATCCTTCTCTCCGGAGATGCTGCCTGTCCCGCTGAGTTACTCCAGCATTTTGTGTCTTATATTCGGTTTAAACCAGCATCTGCAGTTCCTTCCTACACAAAGTGCTGGAGTAACTCAGCGGGTCAGGCAGCATCGCTGGATAGAAGGAATAGGCGACGTTTCGGGTCGAGACCCTTCTTCAGACTGAGAGGTTTTTTTAAAAACCTTAGCGATGACTTCAATAATTGGTGTAAACAAGCAGAGGTGTGGAGTCCGGCGCCGCCGCCGAGCCGAGACGTGAAGGTGTGGGGAGGAACAGCAGATGCTGATTTAACCCGAAGATAGACATAAAATGTTGGAGTAGCTCAGCGGGACAGACAGCATCTGTGGAGAGAAGGAATGGGTGACGTTCGGGTCGAGACCCAGCTTCAGAAAGGTCGCTGATCCGCCGGCCCGGCACTCGCCCCTCGCTCCTCCTGTCTCCATCCCTTCAGACCGTCTCCCCCCTTCCCCTCCTCCTCCTCTCCCCTCCTCGCTCCTCCTGCCTCCATCCCTACAGACCCGGCGCAAGGAACAGGTGGCTTTGCATCGCCCGGCGCCCGGCTCCTCCCTCCCCTCCTCGCTTCCAACCCTCCCCCGTCCTCCACCCCTTCCTCCCCTCCCCCTCCACTCCTCACCCCTTCCCCCCTCTCTCCCCCCTCCTCCCTCCCCTCTCCCCTCCTATTCTCCCCCCCCCTCCAACCCCCCCCCACCTCTTCCCCTCCTCTCCCCTTCTATTCCCCCCTCCTCCCCCATATTCTCCTCCCCCCCCCAACCCTCCTCGCCCCTCGCATCCCCCCCCCCCCCCCCCGCCCCCACCCACCTCCTCTCTCCCCTCTCCCTTCCCCCAGGTCTCTCGCAGCCTCTGCTCCCAGTCCCAGCGACTCTCCGCTCAACACGAGCCGCGGCGAGTTACCCCGAGTCCCGATGGATGTAAAGGCGGACACTCCCGCGGGCTGGGAAAGCCTGTGTGTATCTGGTATTGTGCAGTGTTGTACACCATCCAGCCTGGCTTCAGCAGAAAGATCCAGAAGCCGGCGACCCCCCCCCCCCCCCCCGGCCCGGGGACCCCCTCGCATCGTTGTCATTGCTACAAAGTGCGACTACACCGCCGTTGACTGTCTCTGCCGCCGGCACTTCACACCTGGAGCCCATCGTGTCCAATCCACGGTCTCACATTCCAACGGGGTCGCCACGGGGTCTGGTGTTCACCTGTGTGAGGTACTGGCCCCGTGAGATACCGCCTTACCCGTCCCATCCATGTGGGCAAGAAGGGTCTCGACCCGAAACGTCGCCCAGTCCTTCTCCCCACGGATGCTGCCTGTCCCGCTGAGTTCCTCCAGCTATTTGTGTCACGTACAGCATCACCGACCGACACCATTGCGGGGACATTCACTGTGTGTGAGGCACAGTCTCACCGTCCCATCCATGTCCGGGGTACAGTGTGAAACAGCCCGCAGTGTGGATTCAATGCCACGGGCCCGCTCATGTGGTGGTCTCACCGTGCCATCGGCGAGGTACGATCTCAAGGTCTCTCCCCATGAGCCACAGACTCATTCTGCCCCCTGCGTGAGGTGTCGCCACCCTAACCCAAACCAAACTTGATACAGTCTGAAGAAGGGTCCCGACTTGAAACGTCACCTATTCCCTTTCTCCAGAGATGCTGCCTGACCCGCTGAGTTACTCCGGCCCTTTGTGGAAACTAGCATCTGCAGCTCCTTATACGCGCCGCAATCTCCCTGTTGCACACACGCAGGCTGGCTTTGCCCAGTGCCGCCGGTGTAAGGGAGTTTCACTGTCTACCATGTGAAGTGTCGTGTCATATTCCACCTGTATGGGGTACTGTTCCCCCCCCCCCCCCCCCCCCCCCACCCCAGAGTCACTATTTTTACGAAGGCCAAATACATCTTTGGAGTGTGGGAGGAAACCCGAGCACCCGGGGAAGCCCCATGCGGTCACAGGGAGAACGTACAAACTCCGCAGTCGGGATTGAACCCGGGCCTCTGGCGCTGGAAGGCAGAAACTCCACCGTTACGCCATGTGCCGCCTATGATCCCTTGAGATTTGTTAGTTATGTGTCCCATTTGTGCGATTCACACCTCAAATTCAGTGACATCAGTCAGTCAGTCCGTTTTATTTGTATAGCACATTTGAAAAAACAACTCACGTTAGTATCAGTGCAAATACTAATGTGCTACCTACAATGGTACACACACCTAACAATGCAGACATAAACTGTTTACAGCGCCCCCTCAGAGGGCCTCAAAACGCTAGGGAGTAGAAATAGGTTTGGACTTAAATGCAGTCCTCTTACTAACCCAGGGTGATTTCAAGTTATTCTCCTGTTGCGTGACACTTCATTCCCTTCCACTGCATACGCTTGTCTGCTCAGCTCTTCAATTCCCCCTCCCATTCCCACACTGACCTTTCTGTCCTGGGCCTCCTCCATTGTCAGAGTGAGGCCCAGCGCAAATTGGAGGAGCAGCACCTCATATTTTGCCTGGGCAGCTTACACCCCAGCGGTATGAACATTGACTTCTCTAACTTCAAATAGCCCTTGCTTTCCCCCTGTCTCCATCCCCTCCCCCTTCCCAGTTCTCCCACCAGTCTTACCGTCTCCGACTACATTCTATCTCTGCCCGCCCACTCCCCGACATCAGTCTGAAGAAGGCTCTCGGCCCGAAATGTCACCCATTCCTTCTCTTCAGAGATGCTGCCAGTCCCGCTGAGTTACTCCAACATTTTGTGTCTACCTTCGATTTAAACCAGCATCTGTAGCTCTTTCCTACACGAGTTATTCCAGCAGTTTGTGCCCTTTTGATGTTTTTCGGTCTCAGTTTTGTCATCAGGACCATTATGGTGTTAGTGGTTTACAAAGAACTGTGAATTGTCTGATTTGACAAGTTTGCTTGCATAGGCTCACAGTCTAAGTTGGCTAGCACTTCATTTGTTACCCACTCTCTCAGAATTCCTTACCCTCTACACTAATGAGAATCAGCAAAGAAAGAAAAAGCTTTCATGTGTACAATGTCTTTTGCAACCACAAGATATTTAACCACATTACCCAGGGACTTCATTGTGGCTGAGATGGAGTTAATGCCACTGCCCGTTCATTTAGTCTAAATGCCCTCAAAAGACACCACAATACCCACCAGATAATCTGTCGTATAGGTATTAAATGCAGCCATGAGATGTGCACGGGCGGCACGGTGGCGCAGAGGTAGAGTTGCTGCCTCACAGCGCCAGAGACACGGGTTCGATCCTGACTACGGGTGCTGTCAGTATGGAGTTTGTACGTTCTCCCAGTGCCACGTGGTTTTTTTAACGGGTGCTCCAGTTTCCCGACCACGGGGGAACAGTGGGGAACATTGGGAAGAGACTGACTTTGGTGCCTTCCCTCACAGTGGGAAATGTTGATCCTGCTGTGGGGGGATGTTTTATGTTGAATTCTATCTACTCCATGTTGTGTTCTTTATTTTGACTGTATGCCTGTATGGTGATTTAATTTCGCTGTGCCAATTGGCACACGTGATAAATAAATGCATCTTATCTTATCTTATCTTCCTCCCATGCTCCAAAGACATGGAGACAGGTTTGTAGGTTAATTGGCTTTGTTTTTTAAAATTCATAAATTCTCCCTCGTGTTATTGTTCGCTGGTCAGCATGGACTCGGGCTGGGCCAAAGGGCCTGTTTCCGCACTGTATCTAAAACTAAAATCAAATATGGGTTTTTATGCACCTCATGTTCGTCTAGGCCTCTGTGTTATGTGTTATTCGATAGCCAGCTCTGGTGGGGAGGAAGTCTGGGATTTAGATCAGTGAAAACAAAGGAATCGTGAAATATAGCGAAGTCAGAATGAGGTGCAACTTGGAGGGAAACCTGTAGATGGAGGTGTTCTCTTGTGTTCTCAATGCTGATCGCCATGGGTTTGGGAGGTGAGATGGAGTTAGGGTTAGCAAGGTTACCCAACCCCAAATAATGAATCTTCCATCTAAATTACTCTTCCTGAATGTGCAGGGTATGAAATATACAAAGCAGTTTCTATGATAGCCCTTCAGACCCACAGCCATCAGGCTATTAAACTCGCCAACAAACAGACTCTCAACTGTAACAGCCTATTGCACTTTATCTGCTTATTTATGTGTATATTGAATTGAACTGTTTTCTGTATTTTTGCTTGTAATATTCTGTTGTGCTGCAGCAAGCAAGAATTTCATTGTCCTATCTGGGACACCTGACAATAAACTCTCTTGACTTGACTTGGCACTAAATAGTAGTTTAGTTTAGAGTTAGATATAGTGTGTAAATAAGCCTTTCGACCCACCAAGTCCACACCAACCATCGATCACCCATACACTAGTTCCAACCTACACACAAGGGGCATTTACTGAAGCCAAGTGACCTACAAACCTGCACATCTTTGGAATGTGGGAGGAAAATGGAACACCCGGCAAAAACCCACACTGTCACAGGGAGAAGGTACAAACCTCATACAGATAGCACCGGTAGTCAGGATCTAACCCGGGTCTCTGGTGCTGCAAGACAGCAACTCTACCGTACTGTGTTGTTATGATGTAGGTATAGGCATCAATTATTGCCCAGCAGAATGCGTTGTGACCCAGTAATGAATGAGGATCAATGATTCAATGATACACTTTATTGTCACATGTACCTAGGTACAGTAACATTCTTTGTTTTGCATACAATGCACAAAGTATGCATAACCGTACAGGGCACTGTTCTAACCCTGCTATTGTTTCAGCAAATGGTGCATAGTGTCAGTAATGTTCAATATAGTCTAGTTGCTGACCCAGGCAGCATAAGAAGCAGTCTCAGATACCTTGTCAATGATGACATATGGTTCTTCGCATTGCTCTATACACGATATTAAATCCCAGTTAATGTTCCTCCATAAAATGTACAATCCCAATTAATTTCCCTGAGGTGAGATGTACAATTTATGTTGCTCATCCCATGATGTATAACTTCAGTTACAAGAGTTGTCATTGACATATAATCCAAGTTAATCCCTCTTCTTCCACAACATTTGATAAATAATCCTAGTTAATATCCCAACCTGTGATGTGAAATCTCAATCACTCTTCATCCTGGTGAGCAGTTCCAGTCATTTTCCCACTGTGTGATTTACAATCTCAGTCAATGTCTTAGTGGGTGATGTATGGTTCCATCAAATGTCTGAGTGCATCAATTCAATTTATGGCCCAATGCGTGATATGTGATCTCAGTCGCTAACCCACTGCATTGACATATAATCCAAATTACTGTCCTGTTGTGTGAAGGACGTTTTTATTACAGGCCAGGTATGCAATGTATAATACCTGGGAATGTTTCACGATATGATGTACGCCCCTTGTTACAGTCCCAGCGTGTGGTTTTGAAATCCAGTCATCATTCCTGTTCAACATATTATTTCATTACTGTCCAAGTGTGTGATGTACGATCTCAGGATATGAAATATAAATTTGCAGTGTGCGATGTGTAATTCCAATGACTGCCCCAATGAATGAAACGTAGCCCCTTTAGTTTAGTTTTGTTTAGAGGCGTAGTGCAAAAACAGGCCCAATGACTCACCGAGTCTCAGCAAACCATCGATCACCCCGTACACTAACACTATCCTACGCACCAGGGTCAATTTACAATCTTTAACAAAACCAATTAACCTACAGCCAGGGTGAGCACCACCGGAAATTGGAGGAACAGCACCTCATATTCCGCTTGGGCAGTCTGCATCCCAGCGGCATAAACATTGAATTCTCCCAATTCCGTTAGCCCTTGCTGTCTCCTCCCCTTCTCAGCTCTCCCACAGCCCTCGGGCTCCTCCTCCTCCTTTTTCCTTTCTTCTCCCCGCCCCCCCCCCCCCCCCCCCCCCACCACCACCCTCCATCAGTCTGAAGAAGGGTTTCGGACTGAAACGTTGCCTATTTCCTTCGCTCCATAGATGCTGCTGAACCCACTGAGTTTCTCCAGCACCTTTGTCTTGCTAACCGACAGACCCTGTCGGTCTTTGGAGATGTGGAAGGAAACCGCCGCACCCGGAGAAACCCCACAGGGTCACGGGGAGAAGGCACGAAGTCCGTACAGACAACACCTACCTGTAAAGAGGATTGAACCTGGGTCTCTGGCGCTGTAAGGCAGCAACTCTACCGCTGCGCCACCGTGCAGCCCTTCCTTGAATGGATTCTTGGCAAAAACAGGGTAGACAGTCAGAACCTTTTTTCCCCCCAGGGGTGGAAAGTCAAAGACTACAGGGCATAGCTCGAAGGAGAGAGGGGTAATGTTTAAAGCAGAAGTACAGGGCAAGTTTTTGTTTCACACAGAAAGTGGTGGGTGCACTTACCACCATCCCCGGAATTCACTGCCAGGAGTGGTGGCGTGGGCAGACAAAATGTGAATCTTCAGGAACAGTACATGGATATGCTGGGAATGGAGAGGTATGGACAAAGTTAGTTGATGTCAGCATTATGCTCGGCACTGACATTACGAGCCGAAGGGCCTGTTCCCGTGCTGTACTTTTCTATTTAAGAAGGAACTGCAGACGCTGGAAAAATTGAAGGTAGACAAAGGTGCTGGAGAAACTCAGCGGGTGCAGCAGCATCTAAGGAGCGAAGGAGATAGGCAACGCTTCGGGATGATGCGTTGATGATTGTGCGAGTTACTGACTGACAAACAAAGTCAAACAAATTGCCGCCCACTTGTAATCTCTTTAACTGACGATACACTCTCCTGAGATGTATTTTGATTTCTGCAAAATCTTAGAAACATAGCAATTAGGTGCAGGAGCAGGCCATTCGGCCCTTCGAGCCTGCGCCGCCATTCAATATGATCATGGCTGATCATCCAACTCAGTATCCCGTACCTGCCTTCTCTCCATACCCTCTGATGCCTTCAGCCACAAGGGCCACATCCAATCCCTCTTAAATATGGCCAATGAACTGGCCTCAACTACCTTCTGTGGCAGAGAATTCCACAGATTCACCACTCTCTATGTGAAAAACGATTTTCTCATCTCGGTCCTAAAAGACTTCCCCCTTATCCTTAAACTGTGACCCCTTGTCCTGGACTTCCCCAACATCGGGAACAATCTTCCTGCATCTAGCCTGTCCAACCCCTTAAGAATTTTGTAAGTCTCTATGAGATTCCCCCCTCAATCTTCTAAATTCCAGCGAGTACAAGTCGAGTCTATCCAGTCTTTCTTCATATGGAAGTCCTGCCATCCCAGGAATCAATCTGGTCCCAGGAAATTCTTCTCGGCTGCTGAAATTCTGACAGGCAGCAAGCAGGTTGCGTTGCATGCACACCTTACACACGCAGGTGTCTCTGCCTGCAGCTTTGTTCATTGCAATCAATGCAGTTTGTTTTGCCAGTATTTGTGTACAGCTGACCAGGGCGCTGTGACCTCTCCTGCTCCTCGAGTTGAATCTCCTTTCTGCACCGACAGATCCATAAAATAATCCATCGAGATTCTTATTAGGTAGAAAAGATCGACAGTTGGGCAGCACGTTTGGCGCAGCAGCAGAGTTGCGTTTGCAGCGCCAGAGACCCGGGTTCGATCCTGACCACGGGCGCTGTCTGCACGGAGTTTGTACGTTTTCTCCGTGACCGCGTGGGTTTTCTCCGAGATCCTCGGTTTCCTCCCACACTCCAAAGGCGTACAGGTTTGTCAGTTAATTGGCTTGGTACAATTGTCCCTAGTGTGTGTGGGGCAATGTTAACGTGAGGGGATCGCTGGTTGGCGCAGACTTGGCAGGGCCGAAGGGCCTGTTTCCGCGCTGTATCTCGAAACTAAACTAAATTCACAGCCCATTTGATTTCAGCAAAGTGCTCTGTCTACCTCCCTTCATCCAATGCCACGTCTGCCATGTGGCTTTATCTGGCTCGTTAGAAGCATAATTCCATGGTTGGTTTAATTGGGCATGATGTGATTAGCAAAGTACACCAACAAACACTTGTATAAAATCCGCAAATATTGAAAGCCTAACACGTGTCAGGGCAAGGGGAGTAAAAGTGGCTTCATCTCGGGGGTGGCATGGTGGCGCAGCGGTAGAGTTGCTGCCTCACAATGCTTCAGGTGCCGGAGACCCAGGTTCAATCCCGACTACTGGTGCTGCCTGTATGGAGTTTGAACGTTCTCCCCGTGACCGCGTGGGTTTTCTCCGAGATCTTCGGTATCCTCCCACACTCCAAAGATGCACAGATTTATAGGTTAATTGGCTTGGTTGCAGTGTAAATTGTCCCTAGTGTGTGTAGGATAGCTAATGTGCGGGGATCGCAGGTCGGTGCGGACTCAGTGGGCTGAAGGGCCTGTTTCCACGCTGTATCTCTAAACTAAACTAAATATCTCCACATTCACCTGCTAAATATAGACGGTACTTATTTCATCTCTCTTATTAGAATCTGCAATCAGGTTTATTAATGTAATAAATTTGATCTATATTCATCGTTTAAAGCAAAAATTGTAACGGAATGAGTCAATGCAACACTCTTTCATTATCTGTCTGAATTTCTATGCAGCAGTGTAATGGGTGCTCGCTGGTCAGTGCAGACGCAGTGGGCTGAAGGGCCTGTTTCCCAGCTGCAGCTCTGAAGTAAATTCTAAAAGTAAAGTTTGCTGGATCAAGATTTAATCTCGCGCGTTGGATTGAATTGAAGGATAAACCATGGGGACTGGCCTTTCGGCCCAAGTCCACAACATCAGTCGACCACCCATTCACACTAATCCCATGTTATCTCAGTTTCGCATCCACTCCCAACACACGAGCGGCAATTTAACATAGGCCAATTAACCTACAAACATGCACGCCTTTGGGATGTGGGAGGAAACCAGAGCACCCGGAGGGAACCCACGCAGTCACAGGGAGAATGTGAAAACACTGCACAGACAGCACCTTAGGTCAGGATCGAACCCGGTCTCTCACGCTGTGAGGCAGCTGCTCTACCAACCGGATATGCACTGATGTTTTGTCATTGTCACTTGGTCTAATTCCATTGGTGTTGCAGAGTTAGATAAACCGCACGTTGGCACGGCACAAAATGCTGGAGAAACTCTGCGGGTCAGGCAGCATTTTTTTTAGAGATACAGCGCGGCATCAGGCCCTTCGGCCCACCGCGTCCACGCCGACCAGCGATCCCCGCACACTCACACTGCCCTGCACACACTAGGGACAATTTACATTTATACTAGGCCAATCAGCCTACAAACTGTACGTTTTTGGAGTTTGGGAGAAAACCGGAGAACCCGGTCAAAACCCACGCGGTTACAGGGAGAACGTAAACTTCCATACAGACAGCACCCGTAGTCAGGGTCGAACCCGGTGCTGTAAGGCAGCAACTCTACCGCTGCACCACCATGTCGCCCTCTCGCCCTCTCAGCATCACCGGACAAAATGGATAGGGTTCATTTTGGGTCGGGCCCCTTCTTCAGGCTGATAGAATGTTTCCTCTGGTGGGAGAGGTCCAAAAGGAGCAAAAAAGGTCTCGGGATAAGGAATGGGTTCCTAGTGATTGAATCAAGAAAGAATTTCATCTCCCAGAGGCTTGTAAAAGTTAATTATGTGCTCCAAGTTGCTATGACAATATGTTGAAGTCTGAGCACAAAGTGCTGGAGTAACTCAGGCTGATGCCACACCTGCTGAGTCAGTCCAGCACGTTGTCACTTTTTATGTAAAGCAGCAACTGCAGTTCCTTGTTTCTCTTTGCAAGTCTGGGTTGCACAGATCTTTCCATGTCCTTCTGATTAAATTTATTGATTGTGTGCCTCCTTGTCACCTTCCCCCCGGCTAACAGTGAACCATTCTACATTGCCAGATGTAGGAAAAATGTTCCCAATGTTGGGCGAGTCCAGAACCAGGGGCCACAGTCTTAGAATAAAGGGGAGGTCATTTAAGACTGAGGTGAGAAAAAACTTTTGTGAATTTATGGAATTCCCTGCCACAGAGGGCAGTGGAGGCCAAGTCACTGGGTGGATTTAAGAGAGAGTTAGATAGAGCTCTGGGGGCTAGTGGAGTCAAGAGATACGGGGAGAAGGCAGGCACGGGTTATTGATAGGGGACGATCAGCCATGATCACAATGAATGGTGGTGCTGGCTTGAAGGACCGAATGGCCTCCTCCTGCACCTATTTTCTATGTTTCTATGTTTCTATTTCCTTTATCATTGTCTGCTTTGATCTGCCATTTTCACACCCTACCCGTCCATATCTCTAAACTCCCTCTCCCCTGACTGTCAGTCTGAAGAAGGGTCTCGACCCGAAACATCACCCATTCCTTCTCTCCGGAGATGCTACCTGTCCTGGCTGAGTTACTCCAGCATTTTGCGCCTATCCCTTGTACATATCTTTGTTCTCTAGAGGCGAGAGGGGCATTGGAAACCGTGGAGCTGAGGCCCAAGGTTAGATTCGCTATGATGTCAATGAATGGTGTAAGGGCCTTGGTATCTCCCTCTTGCTTCTACTTCTTATGGGTTCAGTGAATGTGTCCAAACCCTGTAGATGTCGGGATTTGGAGCAAAACAAAAACAAACTGCTGGAGGAACTCAGTAAGTCGAGCAGCATCTGTGGGGAGAAAGGATTGTCGACATTTGGGATCAAGATCCTTCACCTTCGAGAACCATAGGTTGAAGGTGAGGGGGGGGGGGGGGAAAGACTTAATAGGAACCTGAGCAGTAACATTTTCACACAAAGGGTGGTAGGTGTATGGAACGAGCTGTCACAGGAGGTAGCTGAGGCAGGTTAAGAATGTTTAAGAAACGTTGAGTCAGCTACATGGATAGGATAGGTTTGGAGGGATATGGGCCAAGTGCAGGCAGGTAGCATTAGTGTTGGTTGGTGTGGGCAAGTCGGGCTGAAGGTCCTGTTTCCATGCTGTATGACTCAATGATCTGGAATCCAGGTCTTCTTCTTGTTGTGTCGCTACACTTTTCCGAGCCACTGCATAACGCAGGCTCTGGCACATGGGCTGAAGACCTTGAGATCTTCTGGTTTGGGAGGAGAGGGCTCTGGGAGGAAGGGGCAGGTAAGTAGGTGCTCGCTAGTGTGGGTTGCCTCCCCGCAGTCACATTTGGTCGGTCCATCGTTGTTGTACCCCCCACTACTGGATGGGGGCTTTGCACCGTCCGACCCGTGTTCTGTGCAGTAATCGCTGGTCGGTGCGGGCCCGGTGGGCCGGAGGTCCTGTTTCCGTGCTGTATCTCTAAACCACACTGAAGTTTGAGTGTGGCCTCACCCTGACAGTGGAGGATGCCCAGGACAGAAAGGTTAGATTTAAGGAATCGAGGGATATGGGGGCAAAAAGCAGGAACGGGGTACTGATTTTAGATGATCGGCCATGATCATATTGAATGGCGGTGTTGGCTCGAAGGGCCGAATGGCCAACTCCTGCTCCTATTTGTCTGTGTTTCTATGTCAGTATGGGGGTGGGAACGTGTTTGGCCGCCGGGAGATCGCAGAGAGCAAGTTCCTCATTCATGTTGTATCTAAGGGTGTTTGGTTTGGGATTGCGGTGATGAGGATGGCAGATAGTGGACTGACCCTGGGTTTTCCGTGCTGTTTGCAGGTAGTGGCGGAGGACCGTGAATGACTGGAGCCAAGCCCAAGGCCATGCAGTGCTCGTGGAAGGCGGTGCTGCTGCTGGTGGCGGCTTCGCTGGCCGTCCAGTACACGGCCATCCGGAGCTTCATCGCCAAGCCCCTGGCCATCTGCCGGGTGGCCAAGCCTCGGGGCTGCCAGGCCTCCTCCTCCTCCTCCTCGTGCCCGCCCCAGTGGCCGGCCACCAGCCACATCTTGGTGCTCGCCACCACTCGCAGCGGCTCGTCCTTCGTGGGGCAGCTCCTGAACCAACACTCGGACATCTTCTACCTGTTTGAGCCGCTCTACCACGTACAGACGGCGTTGATCAACACCAGCGTCAGGGTGCGTCCACCGGCCGACGGACGGCGCCTGTTGCTCGGCGCGTACCGGGACCTGCTCCGGGGGCTGTTCGGCTGCCGGCTCCAGGAGCTGGAGGCTTACATCAAGCCGGCGCCGGAGCTCCACCGCACCCAGCGCCTGTTCCGACGGGGGGCGAGCCGGGCTCTGTGCACTCCGCCGGTCTGCAGCGCCCGACCACCCCCGGAGCCGGGGGAGGGCGAGGGGGGAGCCGAGGGCGAGCGGTGGGAGGAGGGCGAGTGCGTCCGCAAGTGTGGCTCCCTCAACCTCACCCTGGCCTCGGGCGTCTGCCTCCAGCGCCACCACGTCGCCATCAAGACGGTGCGGATCCCCGAGGTGGGAGACCTCCGCACCCTGCTGGAAGACCCCCGCCTCAACCTGAAGGTGATCCAGCTGGTGCGGGACCCCCGCGGCATCCTGGCGTCCCGCATCGAGACCTTCCCCGAGAGCTTCCGCGCCTGGAAGATCTGGCGCAACAGCGGCCGCAAACCCTACAACCTGGACGCCTCGCACCTGAGCGCCACCTGCGCCGACTTCCTGCGCTCGGCTGGCACCGGCCTGGCCCGGCCCGGCTGGCTCAAGGGCAGGTACATGCTGGTCCGCTACGAGGACCTGGCCAGGGAGCCCGAGAAGAAGACCAGGGAGATCTACCGCTTCCTCGGGGTCTCGTTGGATGCCAACGTCCAGAGGTGGATCCTCAACAACACCAGAGGCGCCGGTGCCTCCGGCAACCACAAATACGCCACGGTGAGAGACTCCGCTGCCACCGCTGAAGGGTGGAGGCTCAAACTCACCTTCGACATGGTGGAGTTGGTGCAGGACATCTGCAACCTGACCCTGGCACAGCTCGGCTACAAAATGGTCAACTCGGCCGAGGAGCTGAGAAATGTCTCCATCAGTCTAGCTGAAGATAGGACCTTCCTACCCTTTTTGTAATTATGAATAGTTTGTGCCATTTGGTGATATATTTTTGATATCTATTATATATAAAGTGTTCTTACATTGTTGGGTAATTTCCCCCTGCGCACACACAAAGAGGGTTGCCAACGTTTGTTGAATGTATTATAGCAGAGATTGATCACTCCGCACTAACATAGATGGCACTACCAAATAACTCCCCAACACACTACCATAGTTTATGATTATAATCAGGCAGCCTTTCCTTTCTTATATGCAAAAAGGTTATTTATTAATTAGAACACAATGTGCCAGGAACCTACCAGATCGGGCAGTGACCATGGAGGGAATGGGCAGATAATGTTTTGGGTCAAGACTTCATCTATTTGAAGAAGGGTCCCTGACCTGAGAAGCCCCAAACATGCCTTGTCACCTCGGCTAGTTCAACTACAATAGACAATAGACAATAGGTGCAGGAGTAGGCCATTCGGCCCTTCGAGCCAGCACCGCCATTCAATCTGATCATGGTTGATCATCCCCAATCAGTACCCCATTCCTGCCTTCTCCCCATATCCCCTGACTCCATTATCTTTACGAGCCCTATCTAGCTCTCTCTTGAAAGCATCCAGAGAACCTGCCTCCACCACCCTCTGAGGCAGAGAATTCCACAGACTCACCACTCTCTGTGAGAAAAAGCATTTCCTCAACTCCATTCTAAATGGCTTACTCCTTATTCTTAAACTGTGGCCCCTGGTTCTGGACTCCCCCAACATCGGGAACATGTTTCCTGCCTCTAGCGTGTCCAAACCCTTAACAATCTTATATGTTTCAATGAGATCCCCTCTCATCCTTCTAAACTCCAGTGTGTGCAAGCCCAGCTGCTCTCAGCATATGACAATCCTGCCATCCCGGGAATTAACCTTGTAAACCTACGCTGCACTCCCTCAATAGCAAGAATCCCCTTCCTCAAATACAGTGTTGCATTTCTACTGCCTTACATTTTTTTTAAAGTTAATGACTAGTTTTCATTCGCAGTATTCACTCCTATCATAGAAATATAGAATATAGGTGCAGGAGTAGGCAATTTGACCTTTCGTGCCAGCACCGCCATTCAATATGATCATGGCTGATCATCCAAACCAGTACCCTGTTCCTGCTTTCTCCCCATATCCCTTGATTCATTTAGCCCTAAGAGCTATATCTAATTCTCTCTTGAAAACATCCAGTGAATTGGCTTCCACTGCCTTCTGTGGCAGAGAATTCCACAGATTCACAACTGTGGGTGAAAGAGTTTTCCTCATCTCAGTCCTAAATGGCCTACCCATTATTCTCAAACTGTGACTCCTGGTTCTGGACTCTCCCAACATGAGGGGAAAATGTTCCCGCATCTAGCCTGTCCAATCCTTTAAGATGCTATTTTGACACTCACACCACCACAAGACACAACCACCAGACAATGGGATCCCTCTGCAAGCCAAACTAGTCAGTGCCTGGTCCTCCCAACAAACTGCGAGGGAGGAATGAGGCAGTGGTGGCAGGGTGGGCTGCAGGGTGGGCTGCAGGGAGACAATAGACAATAGACAATAGGTGCAGGAGTAGGTCATTCGGCCCTTCGAGCCAGCACCACCATTCAATGTGATCATGGCTGATCATTCCCAATCAATACCCCGTTCCTGCCTTTTCCCCATATCCCCTGACTCTGCTATTTTTAAGAGCCCTATCTAGCTCTCTTGAAAGCATCCAGAGAACCTGCCTCCACCGCCCTCTGAGGCAGAGTATTCCACAGACTCACCACTCTCTGTGAGAAAAAGGTGTTTCCTCGTCTCTGTTCTGAATGGCTTACTCCTTATTCTTAAACTGTGGCCTCTGGTTCTGGACTCCCCCAACATCGGGAACATGTTTCCTGCCTCTAGTGTGTCCAAGCCCTTAACAATCTGGTGTGGGTTTCCCTGTGGCCGTGTCTCTTCTGTCTCTGCAACGAGGTTCTCGCTGCCTTGTCCTTGAACTTCGCCAGCTGCCCATCGACTTCACCTTGTCGTGGTTCGTGACGGCAGTCGCCTCCTTCCCTTCATCCCTGGAATTCGCCGCCTCCTGCCAGTCAGTGGTAAACATGGCTGCCTAGTGGACAACTTACAAAATGTAGTTACCACCGAGGGCTTGTACAGTGCTGCTTGACTATTTTCACAGCTTCTCCCAAGCCTACAAAATGCTGGATTAATTCAGCGGGACAGGCAGCATCTCTGGAGAGAAGCCACGGGCGACGTTTCAGGTCGAGACCCTTGTCCAGTCTGAAGAAGGGTCTCGACCCCGAAACCTCACCCATCCCTTCTCTCCAGAGATGCTGCCTGTCCTGTTGAGTTACTCCAGCGTTTGTGTCTATCTTCAGTTTAAATCAGCATCTGCAATTCCTTCCAACGCACTACAATGCAGAGGGTCCAATTCAAAAGGAGATGAGCAGAAGATGCACTGAGATGCCACCAACCACAAGATGGCCTCCAAGATAATAGGCATTATCCCAACTTGGAAAGAGATCACCGTTCCTTCATTGTCATTGAGTCTAAATCCTGACACTTTCCCTATCAGCACTGTAGGGCGATGGTTCAAGAGGTGGATAATGTCATCTTTACGAGGGCAATTAGGAAAATATGAGATGTCCTAGTCAGCGATGGCTGCATTGTGTGAACATAGTACAGCACAGCATAGGAACAGACCCTTCAGCCCACAACGCCCGTGCGTAACATGAAACCACGTTAAACTGACTTCCTCTGCTGACACGTGATCCATGACCCTCCATACCCGAAATAACCACGTGCACACGGAGGGGTATGGACCTAAACACCCCTTTAATAATCAAATAAAGAAGCAATGTTTGAAAAGAATTGGAAAATATATTTCTGCCTCCCTATGATTTTCTCCAGGGATTGGAGATCCCTGTAGACACTTTAGGCGGCTTGAGGAGACTACTCACGGCCCATACAGGCGTCACCCCGCGACCATGTGGTGACATCCTAGTCCCCTGTAGTCGCCGAAAAAATCGCCTAAGTGGGACAGGGGCTTGAAAGGCACACTGGAAGGTTGGCAACCCTAACACAAACACAAAACAATCCCTGCTGATAAAACTAAGTTGAGGCATCACACTAGGCTTCAAAGAGCTTCTCGGATAGGGTGGAAGTTAAAAAAAAAATTACAGAATTCCCAACTTTTTATTGTGGGTGAATATGTTTATTAAAAATGTGAAATATTTGAATATTTTTTAAATGCATTGTATCTTTCTAAAATGTCAGATATCTTAAAGGAACCAACATTTCTGTATTGAAGTATTTTTAATATACTATGACATTTCTCCGTTTTCCATTCCCCCCCCCCCCCCCTCGGAGCATTCCTGGTGTTGGTTGGGTATTTTGTATATTGTGTTGGAGTTCATGCCAAAATATGTGTTTGGTTGTACCTATAGAAGAGCCAACCTGTCATTTCAAATAAATCTGTAACGAGAGGGGGGAAAGCTCAGATTTGGCCAGTGTTGTCAGATTCGTTAACCACATGCGGCTGATTGGTTTATCCAGGAGTGGGCAATTTTCTGACAGATGAGCAACGTAACAAATGAGTGTTTGTCACCATCATTGCATGTGGTCTCTGTTCTTTTGCATGGTGTATGCATGCATAGTTTAACAACCCTCTGTGCCTTGTTGGTAAATTGGTAAGATAAAAAGCATCGTGTGCAAGTGTAACTCAATCACTGTGAACGCTTCACATTCATTCTCACTAACAGGTGCTAGGGATTTGACAAACAAATATCCATGGGATTATCAAATTCTGCAGAAAAAAGCAGCAATTGGATTTGGATCAAAAGGAGAGACAACAATTGGGCTGCAAGATGAAGACAGGAGTGTATGGAATTGAGGGGGGTGTAACTGGGACGCCAGGTATCACCGTTGAGCCCTCTGGAGATGTTAGAAACATAGAAACATAGAAAATAGGTGCAGGAGTAGGCCATTCGGCCCTTCGAGCCTGCACCACCATTCAATATGATCGTGGCTGATCATCCAACTCAGTATCCTGTACCTGCCTTCTATCCATACCCCCTGATCCCTTTAGCCACAAGGGCCACATCTAACTCCCTCTTAAATATAGCCAATGAACTGGCCTCAACTACCTTCTGTGGCAGAGAATTCCAGAGATTCACCACTCTCTGTGTGAAAAATGTTTTCCTCATCTCGGTCCTAAAGGAATTCCCCCTTATCCTTAGACTGTGACCCCTTGTTCTGGACCTCCCAACATCGGGAACAATCTTCCTGCATCTAGCCCTTAAGAATTTTGTAAGTTTCTATAAGATCCCCCTCAGTCGTCTAAATTCTAGCGAGTACAAGCCGAGTCTATCCAGCCTTTCCTCATATGAAAGTCCTGACATCCCAGGAATCAGTCTGGTAGCTCAATGTTCTGGGCTTATCAATGAAATGTCAAAGAAGGAGGGTGCCCGCCTGATGACCCCGATGACATACCTACCCTACCTTTCACCACTCCAATCCCACTGCAAATAACAAGAGTGCCGATTTATTACAGGGATTGAAACATCAAGTCTTATTAGCTCTACATGGGATGCATAGACCTTTATTGTGCGTGTGTTTGTGTGTGTGCCCATGAGTTTGTTTGTATGTATAAGACCCTGGACACAATGAGCGTATGTAGTTAGTATTGTCCTTGTGACCGGCCAGGAATTTCTACCACTGGACAACACTGGACAAGCCTGTTCCCATTAAAAACAAGCAGAGGTCTACTGGCGCTCTTGTGACAAGTGACATGTATTTGTTCAAGTTAACTTTAGTTTGAAAGTTTTCAAAGCACTCTGGAGTAGCTGCACCTCTGCATGCAGTTGCCAGAAGAAATTCACTTTTGAATATCTGTATTGAATTGACTGCTTCCAAAATGTAGTACTCTCATCTCATGGGTTCATGTTTGAATCTGGGGTGTTGTGCACAAAATCTGGGGAGAATCTGATCCAATTTAGTTCACTTTAGAAGCACAGAGTGGGTACAGGCCCTTTGGCCTGTCCACTGGGTCCACCCCAACCATCGATTGCCCGAACACTAGTTCTATATCATCCCACTTTCCTACACACCAGGGGCAATTTACAGAAGCCGATTAACACGCACATCTTTGAAATGTGGGAGGAAACTGGAGCGCCTGGAGAAAACCCATGCTGTCACAGGGAGAACATACAAACTCCACACAGACAGCACCTACAGTCTGGGTCGAACCCGGGTCTCTGGCGCTGTGAGGCAGTAGCTCTACCCCTGCGCCACCGTGCTGCGATCGAAGGAGTTAGTCGCCTTCTCAGTGCGGAATTAGACAAGCTCTGTGATTATATTTCAAATGGAATAGAGAACATTCCCCTAGCCTGGCCAACAATTATCCTTCAACTTATCAATAAAACCAATTATCCAACTTCAATGATCGTCCTATTGGATTCTATGTTATAACAAAGACTACACTTCTAAAGTATTTCATTAGCTACGATGTACTTTATGACACTGAGTGGATGTTTCAGGAGCTACAGAAATGAAAGTTCCTTTAATTTATGAGTGTTGGGAGTTGGAGTTTGATAGAAAGTTAGTGACAGGCAGGATGTTTACAAACCACAGCGGGAAAGGAAGTTAGTCCATTTTTCCTAACATTCACCTCCAGAAATATAATTTAAATCTTATTGCATCATCTGTATGCTTTGGAGGTTTGACAATATCCCTTGGCAATAAAAGTCTTAAAATAGACCCAGTCGAGGATTTGCATTGATTTAAGCAGAAACTCATCTTCAGTCTACATCAGCCGATGTACGGCATTTCAAAACAGATTGTTGTGAATGGAACATCAATTCCTAAATAAAGTCTTGTGTACTTGTATTTTTAAACATTGCTTAAATGTACGTTTCTCAGAGTACGTTTATTACGTTCTGGAAGACATCCATGCACTTAGATGGAACTGGAACGAATGTAAAGAGTTCCTCTGTGGAGCTGCTGTGGGTTTTCAGCCACTCCCTGGATGGGAGGCCAATGCTTTGGCATTCACTTTGCATACATCACCACCTGTGAATGGTTGTTTCCCAGTGTTCACCCGGTTACAGGGCATAATGACATCCTGATTTTTAATGTGGAGAGTATGATGTCTGAGAACGGTTATTTTCCACATTGCAAATAGAGAGACAAAAATAAAATTACTGATTGCCAGATCCCCCACAAAATAACAAGCCACGTACAGAAAGAGCTTTTGTCTGTGACTCTACTCAAGAAATTTCTCTCTCAATGTGTTGTCTGACCCATAGAGTACAGCCAATGTTTTCTGATATGATTTCAGATTTCCAGCTTCGTGTCTTTGGTATTTCATGAAAAATAATAATATTGAATCAAAAGGGAATCAAAAGTGACTTCTATGAGTGCAGCCGGTTTTTGAGGGTTTGCCTTTGGAAAAGAAAGAACATCTGCAAGATGAAATATGAATTGTATGAATTGCTCCAGCCCTTGATTTTTTCAATGGAATGTGGATCAAATACATATATACCGATTCTAATCTTTACAGGAGGAATAGAGTTAAACCTCAAAGAATAGGCAGTTCTTGCCTTAGTAGCCAAGTGACAGGGAAAGGAGAAAAATCACTTTTATGTATTTCAATTCACATGAAAATTATAGTTTCACCAACACATGGGATATTGTCATTTTAAGATTCTGTCAAAGCTGTTGAAAATAAAATATGCACTTGCAAGTATTTTGATCTGTTGTTTCTGGTTTTGGCATGGATCATAAATCGTAAAGTTGACTGTTTCTCTCTCCACTAATTGGACTGTTCTCCTATCCTTCGTGGTTCAAGCTCGAAAACTAAATGAATACTCGAGTATTTACAGTGTATGTATGCTTGTGGATTACCCTGCTTTGGTTTCACAGAGGCTATGCTTAAAAAGTTCCAATCGCAACCTAATCTTGTACTTTTGAATCTTTCCTGAAAGTTGAAAATACTAGCAGCATATGAGGAGAGGGAAGTAGAGGTAGCGATTCAGGCGACGATCTTTCATAACTGAAGAGAAAGGTCAGTGACTTGAAACCATAATTCTGCTTGTGTTTCCACAGGTGCTACTCGATTCACTAAGCATGTCCATCACTTCCTGTTCGTTGTTCAGCTGTCCAGCATAAAGTCACAGAGCGTGGAAATAGGCCATTCAGACCAACTCATCCATGCCGAGCAAATGATCTAGCCGGGCCAATACCACTTACTGCACTTGGCCCATGTCCACATAAACCTTTCCTATCCAAGTAGCTCTCTGTGTTATTTAAATGTTGTCATTATAACCACCTCCACAGCTTCCTCTCTTCTCCGTGGATTGTCACCTTGTCGTGGCGGAGAAGCTCGTGTGGTCCTGAGATCCTGAGAGCGATGCTGTCTGGAGCTAAGCTCCTGGTAGGTCCACCCATGGCGGTAAGGTCGAGGGGGAGGTCTCTGACAAAGAGCAATCCAACAAAGACCTCAACGGTGGAACAGGGGGAGGATGATGGCTGACCTTAGTGGAGCGTCACAATGGCTGGGAAGGCGGATGAAGGCTGCAGCAGAAAAGGGTCTCCGGTCGTCTTGGACTCCATGCCACTGGATCCTGACCCAGATCTGTCAAGGACCGTGTGGTGGCTGTCCGCGCACCGGTCTCCCCACGTTAAACAAAGTCACGCACAGGCGTCCTCCAACCCTGGAGACACCCATGGTCAGCCATGACCAAAGGGGGCCTAAGACAGTTTCCTCTGGTAGCTCGTTCCATTTCTGTACCATCTTCTGTGTGAAAAAGCTTCCCCCGAGGCCCTTGTAAAACTTTCCCCTCTCACCTTAAACCTAACCCTATACTTGTGAAAGGATTATGGGCTTTCACCTTATCAATTCCCCCTCATGACCTTATAAACCTCTATAAGGTCTTTAGACTTTAGAGAAACAGCACGGAAACAGGCCCTGAGTCAACACTGAACAGCGACAACCCCACGCACTCGCACTATCCCACACACAATCCTACTGGGACTATTTACAATTTTACCAAAGGACATTAACCTACAAACCTGAGATAGGCTCAAAAAGCTGGAGTAACTCAGCGGGACAGGCAGCATCTCTGGAGAGAAGGAATGGGTGACGTTTCGGATTGAGACCCTTCTCCTGACTCAGTCTACAGCTGTGCTACCATGCTGCCAATCCCAAGTCACTCCTCAGCCTTCTACGGTTCAGGGAATAAAAGTCCTAGTCTATCCAGCCTCTCCTTATAACTTAAACCTTCCTGACCCAGTAGCATCCTTGTAAAGAGCCCGAAGAAGGGTTCCAAGGTAAGCCGTTGTCTGTCCATTCCCCCCAGTAATGCTGCCTGACCCCGCTGAGTTCCTCCAGTAATTTGTTTCTTTGCTCAAGCATCTGTGTAATCCTTTCCTTGCACCCATTTCAGTTTAACGGCACCCTTATTCATCTGCAATGCCTTGTGACTGAATCGCCGAATAAATCACCGAACTCAGTGAAATTTGTGACTTTAAAAAGCCGCTTTTTTTCTCCAGGCTTTATAAATAATTCGAAATACAATAAGGAGCAAATGTGCAGAATAACATGGAAGTGAATAAAACGAGATGAAAGTCGGAGCAGATTTACTGAATGATGCAGACATTGAGACCACGGATCATTAAATATCACGATTAGTGCGCCAATGGTTAAATTTAAATGAAAGCACAATACAAATGAGCGCTAAATTGCACCATTTATATTGAAAAAGCAAAAGGTTAAAATAAAAGGGTTGAAAACAAGCTGCATGGATTCAACAGGCAGCTGTGATCCAGTGAGTGGAAGAAATCATCTCCTGCTCAGTAGGTGTAATGAAAACATATTATGCTTGTAGTGCAAGGTCTGCTGAGAGCATCAAAGTACTTATGTTGAGAATGAATATTTCCTTACACTGACCAAATGCCCTTTTGAAATGGTAATTCATTTGACGTGATTTTAAATGCAGACTATTTTATTTTCCATGTCGTCATTAATAGACCAGAACTAATGCTTCATAAAAGGAAGTTGAGTTTTATTATTATTGAGAGGTTCATAACTTGATTGGTACATCGATTTTTCCCCCTTGCATTCAGCGCGCTGCTTGTGGAGCTCTGTCACTATTGTAATTGCCAGGTTTGGTCGATATATGATTTGATTAATTCTAGATGGAAAAATAGAGATAACTAGACAAAATGGGACCCGTTGGGCCCCTGTCACATGGGAGGCCTGGTCCCCCAAAGCGACCCGTTCCCCAACACAATATTCCACCACTCACCCGTTCCCCCAATGCAACATTGCACCACTCACGCATAGCCCCCAACTGCGCAGGCACGGCTCATTTCCCATCACCCCCCAGCACCCCTCCCTCTCTTCACCCTCCCTCCTTTCCCCTCTCCTCCTCCCCACCTCCAATCCCTCCCTCACCTTGCTCTCCCTCTCCTTTCCTCTACCTTCAGTCACTCCCTCCCATCCTACCCCATCCCATCCCTCTATTCCCCAACTCCTCACCTCCCCCTATCCCCCCCACTATCTCTCATGACCTCCCCCACTACTCTCCTCTCCCTCTATTCCCCATTCCCTACTCCCCCCTCCTCTCCCTATCTTCCCCCTCCTCCCCATTCTCCTCACCTCCCCCACTTTCCTCCTCTCCCTCCCTACTCCTTCCTCTCCCTCAATCCCCCCACTCTCCCTCCTCACCTCCCCAGGATCTTCCCCCTCTTCTCCTCCCCTCCCTTCATCCCTCCATCCATAAAAAGCAGCATCTGCAGTTCCTTCCTCCACAGGTCATCGTGTGTGGGTGTATCAGTTACTCAAACTCCAGGCAAACTGCTCAGCCACCCTGCAACCCCTCCCTCTGCCCACTCAGGCTCATCTGCTGCTTGGCCCGTCCTGTCTGACCGCTGTTGCCACTTGGCCCATCGCCACCCGGCCCACCCCTCCCCGCTGCTGCTGCTCGGCCCGTCCCCGCCCTGCCCACCCGCCTACCTGCCATTGCCGCAGAGGGCGGGCGGGGGAGAGGGGTGAGTGATGAGGGAGAGAGAGACAGGACCAGGCCCTCCACCCCCCCCCCCCCCCCCCGCAGGCGGTGGGGGAGCCGATAGACAAGTTACTGTGAGGAGGGGAGAGAGGAGTTTGTGAGTGATGCGGGACAGGCCGCCGCCACCAGTGGGGCAGGAAGGGGCGTCGCCATGCCGTGGCATTGACTGACAGGTGAAGAGAACAAACTGAGTGGCGCTGAGTGAAGGAATCTGCGCGGCGCAGTTTTAAGATATTTAAACCTCGATAACTTTTATAATATACCACCGATCTGAATGAAACTTGTTGCACTCACAGCACAGGAGAACACCGAGTACCATCGCGAAAAGTCGTCGTGCTATCTCGTACCATTTTTGCGCAAACCGGAAGAGCGCAAGATCAGAGTTTTAGTTATGTACAGATAGATAGAAGGAATAGAAAGAATAGAATAATCAAGGAATGATCAAGGATGAGACGCTCCCTGGCCACTCCCTCTTCCCCCCTCTCCCATCGGGCAAAAGGTATAGAAATGTGAAAGTGCACACCTCCAGATTCAGGGACAATTTCTTTCCATCAGGCAACTGAACCGTCCTTTCGTAACCAGAAAGCAATCCTGAATTCTATCTACCTCATCGGGGATCTCAGACTATTTTTGATGGGATTTTACTGGCTTTACCTTGAACTATTCCCCTATCACGTATCTGTACACTGCGAGTGGCTCGATTGTAATCATGTGTTTATCTTACCGCTGGCTGGTTAGCACGCACCAAAAGCTCTTCACTGTACCTTGTTTCACTTGTACACGTGACAATAAACTAAACTGCACTGAACTGAGATAACTTGCGTTACCAGCGACTGGCACGGAACCTTTGTCATTTCTAGTACCACTCGTTAAAGAATACATTAATAAATAAGTCTAGTATCTCTAAGCTGCAGCTTGCTGAAGCTGCTCCTCAGACTGTTAACTACAATATGGATATTCAGCTGGCATGACAGTTTTTTACTGCTTGGCTGCTAGACTGACTTCTGGCAAGGTGGGGTCTGGGAACATGCAGACAAAAACATCTGCTCTTGGCTGCCAGGCATGGAATATTTCTTATAGCATTTGTACGAACTGCAGATTTCTCAAAACATTTGATTCAACTCTGCCAGGAGCAAGGCTATGAAGTAACACAGTATGACAGTGCAGCACATTTATATTTCTTGCTGTCTCTGACACAGTATGATATCACCTGCAAATGGGATGTCATTCGCACCAGACTCTGGTTACTCTGTCACTTTTGGCTGAGATACAGAACGTGACAAGGAAGACAACACATTTGCTTTGCAAACGTAAAGTACTCCCAACAGTTGTGGCTTAATTTTGTCTCATTATCCGGTAACCATCGGTTCAGTGCAGTTTAGTTTATTGTCACTTGTACAAGCGAAACAAGGTACAGTGAAAAGCTTTTGTTGCGTGCTAACCAGTCAGCAGAAAGACAATATATGATTACAATTGAGCCATTTACAGTGTATAGATAAATATAAGATAAGGGAATAATGTTTAGTGCAAGGTAAAGCCAGCAAAATCCGATCAAGGAGAGTCCGAGGGTCACCAAGGTAGATTGTAGTTCAGCACTGCTCTCTGGTTGTGGTAGGATGATTCCGTTGCCTGATAACAGCTGGGAAGAAAGTGAACCTGAATCTGGAGGTGTGCGTTTTCACACTTCTATACCTTCTGCCTGAGGGGAGAGGGGAGAAGAGGGAGGGCAGCAACTCGTCCTTGATTATGCTGCTGGTCTTGCCGAGGCAGGGTGAGGTATAAATGGAGTCAATATAAGGGAGGTTGATTCGTGTGATGGTCTGGGCTGCGTCCATAATTCGCTCAATTTCTTGCGGTCTTGGTTGAAGCTGTGACGCATCCTGACAAAATGCTTTCCATGGTGCATCTGTAGAAGTTGGTGAGAGTTGTAGGCAATGCTTAAAGTCTTGATGTTAACCTGATGGTGTAGTCATTATGCACCTCTCTGCAGCTGAATGGGTGACACTTTCACCTCAGAATTTAGACGATTCAAGTCCCCGTGTGATAAACCTCAGAAGCAGTCTTTAGGTTGATTCTGCATTGCAGTACTTTTAGAGGTATCATCTTTTCAATGAAGCATTAAGGTTTGGTGTAATGAATATAAAAAATCCATTTGAAGAAGAGAGTACAACTAGTTCTGGGCAATTCAAGATATATAAAGGAAATGTACGACAGAGCAGTGTGCAGTATTCTTTAAACAGCTGTTCAATTTTATGGTTATTTCTTAATGTTTCTTAAAATGCCAGGAGCAGGTTTTGGCTTCATTAAAATAGCACTGTGAGATTTTTATTTTTCATCTGCCTGAGAGCAAAGGAAAACCCTAAAATAACACCTGAACCACAAGGATTTAACTCTGAAGGAATTGTACTGTGGAGGTTGCATTTGTTTTTGTGCTCCATTTGCTGAATTGGTACTGGAACCTGTAACCTTCTGAATGTTACAAGACCTTGTAGAGTCATACAGTGTGGAAACAGGCCCATCGGCCCAACTTGCTCACACCAACCAACATGTCCCATCCACACGAGTCTTACCTGTCTGCATTTGGCCCATATCTCTCTAAACCTAAGATAGACACAAAATGCTGGAGTAACTCAGCGGGACAGGCAGCCTCTGGAAAGAAGACATGGGTGACGTTTCGGGTCAAGACCCTTCTTCAGACTTAACCTTCAGACTTTGGGTGGCACAATGGCGCAGCAGTAGAGTTGCTGCCTTACAGTGCTTGCAGCATCTAAGACCCGGGTTCGATTCCGACTAAGGGTGCTGTCTGTACGGAGTTTGTATGTTCTTCCCGTGACCACGTGGGTTTTCTCCAAGATCTTAGGTTTCCTCCCACACTCCAAAGATTGGCTTGGTATAAGTGTAAATTGTCCCTAGAGTGTGTAGGATAGTGTTAATGTGCGGGGATCGCTGGTTGGCGTGGGCACGGAAGGCTGAAGGGCCTGCTTCCGTGCTGTATCTCTAAACTGGACTACACTAAAACTAAACTACCCTCTAAACCTACCCTAGCCATGTACCTGTGTAAACGTCTCTTAAACGTTGCAATAGTACCTGCCTCAACTACCTCCTTCGGCAGCTTGCTCCATACACGCTCCACTTATGTAAAAAAGTTACCCTTCAGGTTCCTATTCAATCTTTCTCCCCCTTCGCCTTACACCTCGCAGACAGTCCCACAACCTGTGCCACCTGTTTTGTCATCGTTGTCAGCTGATGTTCAGATCTATGAAATGCACCTGTGCAGTTTATCCCTTTATACCTGATTGACTGATTGAAAGATACAGCATGTAAACAGATCGTTTGGCCCACCGAGTCCACGTCGACCATCAATGACTCGTTCACACTAGTTCTTCTTCCCATTCGCTCCCGACACAAGCAAACATTCTCCCTGTGACCGCGTGGGTTTCCTCCGGGTGCTCCGCTTTCCTTCCACATCCCAAAGACGTGCGGGTCTGTAGGCTAATTGGCTCTCTGTAAATTGTCCCTAATGTGCAGGGAGTGGGATAACATAGAATTCGTGTGAACGGGTGATCGGTGGTCGGGTGGGCCGAAGGACCTTTTTCCAAGCTGTATCCTGAAGGGAAATAACTAGAGGTGTTGTCTATCGATCGTCGGCATGGGAAAAGCAAATGAAATCTACAGGGAGAGACAAAACCCCACAGGAGAGAAATTGAGACATTTAAGGGGAAGAATTCAGCTGGAAATTCCTTTCAGATCCAGTTAGCTGATTGAAACCAGTTCGCAACACAAAAGCATATGGAGTACATGTGAGCTAAGAAGTGTTATCAATGGACAGCAAAGTTAGCCAGGATTTTGCAGGGTACTGCATTCACAGTTAAAGCATCATCATTGCTACTGTTCATAGGCTCATAGTGCCTGGAAATACACAGATAAAGACAAGAACGTTATTCCATTCAGCATGTAATAAATATGCAGTTGAACCAAGCTGTACAAACAGTTTCACATCATTTAACTCGTTAGCTGTTTCCTGAGAATTTGCTTTGCACTGAATTAGCTGCAAGATTTACTTCCACAACACAGACAATCCTTCAGAAGGTACATCTTCAGCAGTTAAATACTAGAAGCATCATGAACAAAGCTATAAAAAAAAGCTGTTTTTGTTTGTATAGAGAAGCATTACACTCAGCAATATACCACACATTAGAGAGGTGCAGATCTGACGAGTCCGTGCTCACAGTCAGAGACAATGCTGTTTTAATGTCTCGGTCCTTCTATGTGCTCCTATGACGTGAGTGTAAGAAGTAGGAGCCGCACTGTTTGTCGAGCTTGCTCAACTGTTTGGTAAGATCATGGCCGATTCTGTGCCTCAAGGCCATTTATCTGCCCAGTTCACATTAAATTCACACCTCCAACGTGACCCCTCCACCCGCCACATCTTCCCATCTCCCTCCCTGTCTGCCTTCCGCAAAGACTGCTCCCTCCGCAACTCCCTTGTCCATTCTTCCCTCCCCTCCCACTCTACCCCTTCCCCGGGCACTTTCCCTTGCAACCGCAAGAAATGCAACACTTGTCCCTTCACCTCCCCCCTCCACTCCTTTCAGGGACCCAAGCAGTCCTTCCAGGTCCGACAGAGGTTCACCTGCACCTCCTCCAACCTCATCTACTGCATCCGCTGCTCCAGATGCCAGATGATCTATATCGGTGAGACCAAGCGGAGGCTTGGCGATCGCTTCGCCGAACACCTCCGCTCGGTCCGCAATAACCAACCCGACCTCCCGGTGGCTCAGCACTTCAACTCCCCCTCCCATTCCACATCCGACCTCTCGGTCCTGGGCCTCCTCCACGGCCACAGTGAGCAACACCGCAAGCTGGAGGAACAGCACCTCATATTCCGCTTGGGGAGTCTGCATCCTTTGGGCTTGAATATTGAATTTTCTCAATTCTGTTAACCCTTGCTGTCTCCTCCCCTTCCCACCTCTCCCTCAGCCCTCGGGCCCTGGCATTCCCTCTATCTCCATCTCCCTCCCCCACCCCAGTCGCACCAGCTTCTCATTTTCACACCACAAACAGCTTACAATGGCTTGTTCCCTTTATCACCGATACTTTTTTGCATATCTTTCACTCATTGTTCCTTATCTCTCCACATCACCGTCTATATCTCTCGTTTCCCTGATCCCTGACCAGTCTGAAGAAGGGTCTCGACCCGAAACGTCGCCTATCTCCTTCGCTCCTTAGATGCTGCTGCACCCGCTGAGTTTCTCCAGCTTTTTGTGTACCCTCACATTAAATTAGATTCCCCGAGTGAACAGAAAACCAGCAATCTCAGACTTCAATAGAAGTCTGAAGAAGGGTTTCAGCCCGAAACATTACCGATCTCCTTCGCTCCTTAGATGCTGCTGCACCCGCTGAGTTTCTCCAGCTTTTTGTGTCCCCACAGACTTCAATAGAGCAGACAAAGCCCAAGTGAGGTAGGGAATTCCAAAGATTTAGTGCTCTCTCTGCACAAAGTGCTTTCTCCTTGCCTCACTTCTCTGTGATCGTGCTGTATTGTCCGAGTTGTATTGCACTTAGATGCTCCAGCTACTGGGAATACCCTCATAGCCTCCGAATGCCGATCAGAATGTTGAATGTTTCAATCAGATCATCTCTCATTCTTTTCCACACCAGTGACTGACCACAGGGTGATATCTCACCTCCCTTACTCAATCATTTCTGAACATTCGACCATCACCCATGTCTGTTCTTGTTACTCCACGGTCTCTTTTTCAACTCAACCTAACGACGGCGCTGCCTCGCAACTAGACCCCAGGTTCGATTCTGACTGCGAGTGTGTCTGTGTGGAGTTTGTCCGTTCTCCCTGTGACCTGGTCTGATGCCTGTAATCTATCTGAAGAAGGGTCTCGACTCAAAACATCACCTATTCCTTTTCTCCTGAGATGCTTCTTGGCCCATTGAGTTACTCCAGCATTTTGTGCCTATCTTCAGTGTAAACCAGCATCTGTAGGTTCCCTCCTGCATAATGCCATCAGCTGATCCTTTGCAAAGCCACCTTTTCCCATGCCATCAAAGTCAGTAAGTACCTTCTACTTACTAATTACTGCAGTGTTTAACGGGATCATGTTGTATATGATATCGTATAACATTCCCGGCAATGCGTATTGCTGAATCGATGAATCAATTCAGTTTAACAGTTTCTGAATCAAACATACATGACATGATCAATTTATTTTTTCACATATAATTGGCACTCAGGATATGTTTACCCTTGGGGAAAGAATTTGCCAAGTAACATGAATAATGTCAATATACGTAATTCTGCTAAATCACAATGGCTGTGCAGCTAAGAAACCAGGCCTTATAGAAAATCACATTGCAAAAGCAATCCTAACAAGGGAGTTTGGAGTTAGAGTTTCAGAATCACCATAACAAAGTTATTTTTCCTGCAGGATTTTTAAATTATTTCTACAGGATTATTACTGCCTAAAAATATACCAATGGCTAATGTTACTTTCGCGGAGTATTATTGCTCAAAAGTGTCAATTCGCTTGTGAATTTAAGTTGCCACTTGGTTAAAATAGCAGCTGAGACAATGATGTCTGATTACTGTGGGGAGGTGTCATGGAAGCAGTTTTTTTTCCCTAGACATTTTTTTTCAAGACAGTTTTTTTTTCCTGCTGGACAATTTCAAAAGTAACTTTTAAGTGGTTGGCTAGTTCCCGATTGGTATTGCGTTATAACCAATCTGGTCCGTGGAATAAATACAATGTGGCCTGATTCATCAATCACAATATATCCAATTTGCGTTGCAGAAACACGTGTTATTTTCACTCAAAATCCAGTCTGAAGCCATCTTTGTTTCCATTTAAATTTCCGTTCAATTACAGCCCCACTTCTAGGCCAATTTTAAAGCTGGAGCTAACAGCTTAAATATTTATTTTGGAAATGCTGTAACCTTTGATGGAAAAAGTAGCGAATTGAGAAAGATTAGGAAAGGCTCTTCCCACTTACAAACATAACCGATATTTTCAAATGATTTGATCAGAATAATTAGGTCCATTTGATTTGTTGCAGTCATTGGACTGACAGTTTTTAAATAGAATATCTGGCAACTATAAGGGGGAAGGGAGGTTTGAGTGGAAGTACAAAAGCAGATATTATGCCAGAGTTTGCAGGGAAACAGTATGTGGAACTATAAGTATTTCCTGAATAACAGCGACCAGGTTTGGGATCTTTGCATGAATGTGGAATTATTACTGCTTTTTGCCAATCTTTTTTGGTCTGCTCTCCCCACTCCAGATTACAGCTATATACGAACAGCATCTCTCTTATTACTTTTGATAAATGTTCTTAATTATCGAGGTATTTCAGTGTTTGCTTTTGAAAAAACCTTTCTGTAATGTATTATTTTCAAAGCAAATGTTTAAAACTAAATTGTTTTTTTAATGTACAATTTCAGGGACATTCTGAATTACTTATGTTTGACAGCCAGCTTGGTCATGGCTTAAGTGATTCTGAAAGATTTCTTCAGCCCTTTTATGGGCAGGACTGGACACATGGTGTTACTTACACTCAGCCCATTCCACCGCAAACTTAGAACTTCACACCATCGGAAGCTTCCACAGGAGGTGCTGCCTCAATAAGGTAGCATCTATTATCAAGAATCCCACCATTTGGCCCATGCCTTCTTCCCACTGCTGCCGTTTGGCAGAAGGTACAGAAGCCTGAACTCCCACACCAGTGGGTTCAGGAACAGTTACCTTCACATAGTCATCAGGGTATTGAACCAACCTGCACAACTCCAATCCCACCTCAACAAAATAAATCAAATCACCCCTTGCATTATCATGGGCTTGTTTTCTAATTATAGTCTGCACTCGTTTCTTGATTTGTACAGTATTTTTCTTTTCACTGTCTTGTCTGATTTACATTTTGTGTGTTGGAGTCTGTGCCTATTGAATTGAATTGAATTGAATTTATTTGTCATTCAGACCTTTCGGTCTGAACGAAATTTCGTTCCCCTGCAGCCATACATATAACGTATAACCATATAACAATTACAGCACGGAAACAGGCCCTCTCGGCCCTTCCAGTCCAAGCCGACCATTTGTTTTCCCCTAGTCCCATCTACCTGCACTCAGACCATACCCCTCCATTCCCTTCCCGTCCATATACAGTGGCTTGCAAAAGTATTCATACCCCTTGAACTTTTCCACATTTTGTCACGTTACAACCACAAACGTAAATGTATTTTATTAGGATTTTATGTGATAGACCAACACAAAGTGGCGCATAATTGTGAAGTGGAAGGAAATTGATACATGGTTTTCAAATCTTTTTACAAATAAAATACTGAAAAGTGTGGCGTGCAAAAGTATTCAGCCCCCTTTACTCTGATACCCCTAAATAAAATCCAGTGCAACCAATTGCCTTCAGAAGTCACCTAATTAGTAAATAGAGTCCACTTGTGTGTAATCTAATCTCAGTATAAATACAGCTCTTCTGTGACGGCCTCAGAGGTTTGTTAGAGAACTAGTGAACAAACAATGTTCCTTGGGCATCATGAAGCCCAAGGAACACACCAGACAGGTCAGGGATAAAGTTGTGGAGAAGTTTAAACCAGGGATAGGTTATAAAAAAATATCCCAAGCTTTGAACATCTCACGGAGCACTGTTCAATCCATCATCCGAAAATGGAAAGAGTACGGCACAACTGCAAACCTACCAAGACATGGCCGTCCACCTAAACTGACAGGCCGGGCAAGTAGAGCATTGATCAGAGAAGCAGCCAAGAGGCCCATGGTAACTCTGGAGGAGCTGCAGAGATCCACAGCTCAGATGGGAGATTCTGTCCACAGGACAACTATTAGTCGTGCACTCCACAAATCGGGCCTTTATGGAAGAGTGGCAAGAAGAAAGCCATTGTTATAACAAAGCCATAAGAAGTCCCGTTTGCAGTTTGCCACAAGCCATGTGGGGGACACAGCAAACATGTGGAGGAAGGTGCTCTGGTCTGATGAGACCAAAATTTAAGTTTTTGGCATAAATGCAAAACGCTATGTGTGGTGGAAAACTAACACTGCACATCACCCTGAACACACCATCCCCACTGTGAAACATGGTGGTGGCAGCATCATGCTGTGGGGATGCTTTTCTTCAGCAGGGACAGGGAAGCTGGTCAGAGTTGTTGGGAAGATGGATGGAGCCAAATACAGGGCAATCTTGGAAGAAAACCTGTTAGTCTGCAAAAGACTTGAGACTGGGGCGGAGGTTCACCTTCCAGCAGGACAACAACCCTAAACATACAGCCAGAGCTACAATGGAATGGTTTAGATCAAAGCATATTCATGTGATAGAATGGCCCAGTCAATGGCTCTGGCAAAGACTTGAGCTGTTCACAGACGCTCTCCATCTAATCCGACTGAGCTTGAGCTATTTTGCAAAGAAGAATGGGCAAAAATTTCAGTCTCTAGATGTGCAAAGCTGGTAGAGACACACCCCAAAAGACTTACAGCTGTAATTGCAGCGAAAGGTGGTTCTACAAAGTATTGACTCAGGGGGGCTGAATACTTTTGCACGCCTCACTTTTCAGTTTTTTATTTGTAATAAAATTGGGAAACCATGTATCATTTTCCTTCCACCTCACAATCATGCACCACTTTGTGTTGGTCTATCACATAAAATCCCAATAAAATACATTTACGTTTGTGGTTGTAACGTGACAAAATGTGGAAAAGTTCAAGGGGTATGAATACTTTTGCAAGCCACTGTACCTATCCACTTTACTTTTAAATGTTAAAATCGATCCTGCCTCCACCACTTCTGCTGGAAGCCCATTCCACACAGCCACCACCCTCTGAGTAAAGAAGTTCCTCCTCACGTTACCCCTAAACTTCTGTCCCTTAATTCTCATGTCATGCCCTCTTGTTTGAATCTTCCCTACCCTCAATGGGAAAAGCTTATCCATGTCAACTCTGTCTATCCCTTTCATCATTTTAAGGACCTCAATCAAGTCCCCCCTTAACCTTCTGCGCTCCAAAGAATAAAGACCTAACTTGTCCAACCTTTCTCTGTAACATAGTTGCAGGAACCCAGGCAACATTCTAGTAAATCTCCTCTGTACTCTCTCTATTTTGTTGACATCCTTCCTATAATTAGGCGACCAAAATTGTACACCATACTCCAGAATTGGTCTCACCAATGCCTTGTACAATTTTAATATTACTTCCCTACTCCTATATTCAATGCTCTGATTTATAAAGGCCAGCACACCAAAGGCTTTCTTTACCACCCTATCTACATGCGATTCCACCTTCAGGGAACTATGCACAGTTATTCCTAGATCTCTTTGTTCCACAGCATTCCTCAATTCCCTACCATTTACCATGTATGTCCTATTTTGATTTGTCCTGCCAAGATGTAGCACTTCACACTTATCAACATTAAACTCCATCTGCCATCTTTCAGCCCACTTTTCTAAATGGCCCAAATCTCTCTGTAGACTTTGAAAATCTACTTCATTATCCACAACACCACCTATCTTAGTATCATCTGCATACTTACTTATCCAATTTTCCACCCCATCATCCAGATCATTGATGTACATGACAAACAACAGTGGACCCAACACAGATCCCTGAGGCACCCCACTGGTCACTGGCTTCCAACCTGACAAACAGCCATCCACCATTACTCTCTGACATCTCCCATTCAGCCACTGTTGAATCCATCTTGCTACTCCGCCATTAACACCCAAAGATTGAACCTTCTTAACCAACCTTACATGGGGAACCTTGTCAAAGGCCTTACTGAAATCCATATAGACAACATCCACTGCTTTACCCTCATCAATTTCCCTAGTAACCGCTTCAAAACATTCAAGAAGGTTTGTCAAACATGACCTTCCAGGCACAAATCCATGTTGACTGTTCCTGATTATACCCTGTTTATCCAGATGCTTATATATATTATCTCTACGTATCCTTTCCATTAATTTGCCCACCACTGACATCAAACTAACAGGTCTATAATTGCTAGGTTTATTCTTTGAACCCTTTTTAAACAATGGAACAACATGTGCACGCCAATCCTCCGGCACTATTCCTGTTTCTAATGACATTTGAAATATTTCTGTCATAGCTCCTGCTATTTCTACACTAACTTCCCTCAATGTCCTAGAGAATAAACTGTCAGGACCTGGAGACTTATCCACTTTTATATTTTTCAAAAGTGTCAGTAATTCCTCCTCTTTGAATCTCATAGTTTCCATAGCTACTCTACTTTTTTCCCTTACCTCACAGAGTTCAATATCCTTCTCCTTGGTGAATACCGAAGAAAAGAAATTGTTCAATATCTCCCCCATCTCTTTTGGCTCTGCAGATAGCTGTCCATTCTGGCTCTCTAATGGTCCAATTTTATCCCTCGTTATCCTTTTGCTATTAATATAGCTGTAGAAACCCTTTGGATTTACTTTCACCTTTCTTGCCAAAGCAACCTCATATCTTCTTTTAGCCTACCTAATTTCTTTCTTAAGATTCTTTTTACATTCTTTATACTCCTCTAGCACCTCATTTATTCCATGCCTCCTATAATTATTGGAGATATCTCTCTTTTTTCGAAACAAGTGTCCAATTTCCCTTGAAAACCATGGCTCTTTCCAATTTTTACTATTTCCTTTCAACCTAACAGGGATATGAAGATTCTGTACTCTTCCAATTTTCCCTTTAAATGTGCTCCATTTCTCTTCTACATCCTTCCCATAAAACAAAGTGTCAAACAATTCACTCCTTTTAAATCCTTACGCATTCCCTCAATAATATATAATATAATATAAAAATAAAATAATATATATTTTTTTTAAATGACAGAAACACACAATAAACACAAATTTAACATCCACCACAGTGAGTTCACCAAACACCTCCTCACTGTGATGGAAGGCAAAGTCTTAAAATCTCTGTCTCTTCTCTCTTTGTTCTCCCTCTGCGACGAGGCGATCCAGGCTTCAGATGTTGTGACCCCACTGGGTGATGGTAAGTCAGTCCCGCGGTTCAACCGAGCTCCGCGAACGGGCCGGTTCGAACTCCGTGACCCGGGGTGGTCGAAGCTGCCGAAGCTGCCGCCCTCCAGACTCAATGTTGCTGCTGCAAGCAAAGTTTTCATTGGACATGCAGCTTACCATATTTGTGCATATGACAATAAATGTGACTCAACTTGACTTGACATGCAAGGGTTGGCTGGGGAGTAGTAGACAATTGCAGATATTACATAAAAAGGTAAAAACAAAATGTTGGAGTAACTCAGCTGGTCAGGAATCAATTCTGGAGAAAAGGAATAGATGAGGTACGAAGATAAGCTGGCCAAGAAAATAAAGGAGGATAGTAAAAGCTTCTTTAAGTATGTGAAGAGGAAAAAATTAGTTAAGACCAAAGTTGGACCCTTGAAGACTGAAAAGGGTGAATTTATTCTGGGGGACAAGGAAATGGCAGATGAGTTGAACAAGGTACTTTGGATCCGTCTTCACTTAGGAGGGCACAATCTTCCTGATGTACTAGTGGCCAGAGGATCTGGGGTGACGGAGGAACTGAAGGAAATCCACATTAGGCACAAAATAGAAACATAGAAAATAGGTGCAGGAGGAGGCCATTCGACCGTTCGAGCCAGCACCGCCATTCATTGTGATCATGGCTGATCGTCCGCTATCAATAACCCGTGTCTGCCTTCTCCCCATATCCCTTGACCCCACTAGCCCCTAGAGCTCTATCCAACTCTCTCTTAAATGAAGTGATTTGGCCTCCACTGCCCTCTGTGGCAGGGAATTCCATAAATTCACAACTCTCTGGGTGAAAACGATTTTTCTCACTGAGGTGAGTTAAGACTAAATGACCTCCCCTTTATTCTAAGACTGTGGCCCCTGGTTCTGGACTCGCCCAACATTGGGAACATTTTTCCTGCATCTAGATTGTCCAGTCCTTTTATCATTTTATATGTTTCTATAAGATCCCCCCTCATCCTTCTAAACTCCAGTGAATACAAGCCAAGTCTTTTCAATCTTTTCTCATATGACAGTCCTGCCATCCCAGGGATCAATCTCGTGGGATTGGTGTTGGGTAGACTGATGGGACTGAAGGCTGATAAATCCTCAGGGCCTGATTGCCTGCATCCCAGGGTACTTAAGGAAGTGGCTCTAGAAATTGTGGACGCATCAGTGAACATTTTCCAATGTTCTATAGATTCAGGATCAGTTCCTGTGGATTGGAGGGTAACTAATGTTAAGAAAGGCGGGAGAGAGAAAACAGGGAATTATAGACCAGTTAGCCTGACATCGGTGGTGGGGAAGATGCTGGAGTCAATCATAAAAGATGAAATAGCGGCACATTTGGATAGCAGTAAGAGGATCAGATCGAGTCAACATGGATTTACGAAGTGGAAATCATGCTCGACTAATCTTTTGGACTTTTTTGAGGATATAACTAGGAAAATGGACAAGGGAGAGCCAGTGAATGTAGTGTACCTGGACTTTCAGAAAGCATTTGATAAGGTCCCACATAGGAGATTAGTGGGCAAAATTAGGGCACATGCTATTGGGGATAGAGTGCTGACATGGATAGAAAATTGGTTGGCAGACAGGAAACAAAGAGTAGGGATTAACAGCTCCCTTTCAGAATGGCAGGCAGTGACTAGTGGGGTACTGCAAGGCTCGGTGCTGGGACCGCAGCTATTTACAATATATATTAATGATTCAGATGAAGGGTTTAAAAGTAACATTAGCAAATTTGCAGATAACGCTAAGCTGGATGGCAGTGTGAACTGTGAGGAGGATGCTATGAGAATGCAGGGTGACTTGGACAATTAGGGTGAATGAGCCGATGCATGGCTGATGCAGTTTAATGTGGATAAATGTGAGGTTATCCACTTTGGTAGCAAAAACAGGAAGGCAGATTATTATCTAAATGGTGTCAAAGTTGGGAAACGGGGAAGTACAACGGGATCTGGGGGGTCCTTGTTCATCAGTCAAGGAAGGTAAGCATGCAGGTACAGCAGGCAGTGAAGAAAGCAAATGGCATGTTGGCCTTCATAACAAGAAGTTATTAAGAGTTGAGTATAGGAGCAAAGAGGTCCTTCTGCAGTTGTACAGGGCCCTAGTGAGACCACACCTGGAGTATTGTGTGCAGTTTTGGTCTCCAAATTTGAGGAAGGACATTCTTGCTATTGAGGGAGTGCAGTGTAAGTTCACAAGGTTAATTCCCGGGATGGCGGGACTGTCATCTGCTGAGAGAATGGAGTGGCTGGGCTTGTATACTCTGGAATTTAGAAGGATTAGAGGGGATCTTATTGAAACATGTAAGATTATAATAAACACAATTCGTCTAGGGACGAATTTTTACATATGTGGGAGCAAACCGATGATCTCTGAGAAAGCCCACGCGGTCACGGGGAGAACGTACAAACTCCGTACAGTCAGCAGCCGTAGTCGGGATCGAACCCGGGTCTCTGGCGCTGTGAGGCAGCAAATCTACCGCTGCGCCACTGTGCCGCCCTAAGAGTGAGAACGTTTGAACAGATCTTTTTCAAATAAACTGACCTACTGCCTCATCCATAATCTTCATGCTCTTTCAAATATCTTCTACCTCCTTGCACGTTTTTGTGCTCTATAGATGCATGGCACAAACATGAAATGTAATTATACGCATAGATGCATCTTGTGCGCTAATTATACAATTGGAAAAGTAAATTGATTATGACATGGAAGGTTGGTTCAGTAACCGTTACAACTGAATTGATTCCTAATTTTGGGATAACCTACAATCTAATATATGGGCATGGTTCTGGAAAATGAAGTAAAACTTATTTTACATTTTCACTGTTATTAGGATCGATTGGGTGTGTTATTAAGATTTACTTGGACAAAGTTAAATAAGTCGCTCGGATGTTTTAGTGAATTGATCCTTGCCTGTGCAAGATCTGTAATGCACATCCACACCTTCCACTCAATAAATTCTCATTATCAAGCAAGACACAAAAGACAGGAAACTGTTACTTTCTCATCTGCCGGTTCGACAAACGACAGATTTACATTCATCCTTGTGAATGGACCACATTTTAAAACGACAATTTGGTCATGTTTCATGGAACTGGCCAGTTCCCATGCTTTTCTAATGGGAATTTCGGATTAGTTAGAGCAGCAGATTGGATAGAGAGGTTTTTTTCCCCTTCTATCGCTGTCAAACATGTCTCCATGGAAACAGTTAGCCTCTTCCAGTAGTTGGAGATTTGATATTCATCCGATAGTACTGGCAGACTGATCCTTCGGTGTGAATTCCACTCTCTCCCAGTTGCCCTTCAGGCTTAGTATTGGTTTATTTTTTTATATAGCTTAATTTACTAACCCAAACTCTGGCTCTCCAACCGTCGCCCTTTCCTTCTCTCCAGAGATGCTGCCTGTCCCGCTGAGTTACTCCAGTATTTTGCATCTACCTTTGGGCGGGTAACTACATTTTGTAGTTGATGCACATTGCAGCCGATGCACTGGTAGTGGAAGGAATGCGTGTGCATGTATGTTATTTCCTCACAGAATATCATTGTATAAATATGAATAGAAGCGCTGCTTGTCAATTTCATGCCACCCATGGTTAAAGTGTTCTTAAGCTGTGTTCTTAAGGACCAAAGTCTGATAACAGCAGGTCACAAGAAACAGTACCCCTCCCCCGGATGCTATTAAATTCCAAGACAGGTTTTTTTTTCTGGTTTGTCAATTCCAAATTAATTTTTAAGTGGTTCCCTATTACTGATTGTGCTTCCTAATTCATCACTAGTGTTATATCCGATTTGTGTTATGGAAACGTGCATTATAGCAGAACTACCTGTAACTGGACAATTTTCTACATTGTTGGACAGTTGCCAGTACTGTAACTGCACTGAAACAGCTTGACTCGAAGTGCAGCTCTTTCTGTTGCATACATCTTCAGTACAACAGTTGGGTAGCTGTCAAGGTCTGTAGACTTTACTGTATCCAGTGCTGACAGCTTCTTTGTAATAAAATATGGAATGAATTGAACAGCTGGAGACTGGTTTCTTGGAATTCAGGAGGAAGCTGAGATGGATTATCTGTTCAGCATTTCGGGCTGAATGCTTTGACCTTATCTTTAACACAGAAGTAGGGCACGATCACCAACGAGAATGGGGATGTTCTTGGAGCCTTTGTTTCTTGTTAGATGTCTAATTGTCAACCACTATTACAAATTAAATTAATTAAATTACAAATACAAATTAAAGGAAGGAACTGCATATGCTGGTTTACACCGAAGATAGACACAAAATGCTGGAGTAACTCAGCGGGACAGGCAGCATCTCTGGAGAGAAGAAATGGTTGACGTTTTGGGTCGAGACCCTTCTTATTAGATATGTTAGCACTACAGATCCTTGATGATGTCGGCAGCCTTTTTGAGGCAGCGATTGTGATAGATCCCTTCGATGGTGGGGAGGTCAGAGCCAATGATGGACTGGGCAGTGGCCACAACTTTCTGCATTCTTTTCCGCTCCTGGACGCTCAAGTTGCTGAACCAAGCCATAATGCAACCGTCAGTATGCTCTCTACTGTACACCTGTAGAAGTTCAAGAGAGTCCTCTTTGACATACCGACTCTCCATAATCTTCTCAGGAAATAGTGGAGCTGATGTGCTTTCTTTATAATTGCATCAGTGTGCTGGGGCCAGGAAAGATCTTCGGAAATATGCACGCCCAGGAATTTGAAGTTCTTGACCTTTTCCATCATTGTCCCGTTGATATAAACGGGATTGTGGGTCCCTATCCTACCCCTTCCAAAGTCCACAAAGTCCTTGGTTTTGCTGGTGTTGGGAGCCAGGTTATTGTGCTGGCACCATTTGGTCAATCGGTCGATCTCACTTCTATACTCTGACTTGTCACCATCAGTGATTCGTCCCACAACAGTGGCGTCGTCGGCGAACATGATGATGGAATTCGCACTATGTCCGGCTACGCAGTCATGAGTATAGAGTGAGTACAGCAGGGGACTGAGCATGCAGCCTTGAGGTGCTCCCGTGCTGATTGTTATCGAGGATGACACATTTCCACCAATATGGACAGACTGTGGTCTGTGGATGAGGAAGTCGAGGATCCAATTGCAGAGGGATGCGCAGAGACCCAGATCTGAGAGCTTGGTAACCAGCTTAATGGGGATGATGGTATTAAATGCCGAGTTATTGAATATTGAATAACAGCCTGACATACGAGTTTTTGTTGTCCAATTGGTTCAGAGCAGAGTGGAGAGCCAGTGAGATCGCATCAGGATTGTGAAGACCACCAGCAGGATTATTGGTGCTCCACTCCCTTTATTGCTGGACATATACAGGAAGAGATGTATTAGCAGAGCCATCTCCATCATCAAAGAACCATACCACATATCGCATCACATATTCTCCATCCTGCCATCTGGGTAGAGGTACAGGAGCATCAGCTGCAAAACCAGCAGGATGGTCCTCAGCTTCTTCCCGCAGGCAATTAGACTGATAAACGGACTTTGCCCCCTGCCAAAGTATCGTGCACCAAACACCAACCTAGACACACTGAAGCAGAGCCATTGTCGTGCCACTGCCGATCGGAACTCGTGATATATGTACTTTTATTCTCTATTTCTATTTATTTTTTACCACACACTGAATGGACACTGGTTGAGAAACGCTTTTTCGTTTTCCTCTGGGTATGCAAATACTCAGAAAAATGATAATAAAGATATACAATACAATACAATACAATCCACCATTGATCTTTTGCATGCTGTTTTTGCTCAATAGTCCTATATTGCAGTTAACAACAAACTGCTGGAAGAACTCAGCAGGTGAAGTGTGTTCTGATTTGCAGTTTTACAAGGCTTGGCACCTCATCTTTTATAAGGTACAGGTACAGCATCGATTTTCCAGCCGCTTTGGTTCCAGAGACTTGCCAGATTATTCATTTTGCTGGAACAGCAGAGTAATAATAATTCAACAATACACCTCTGACCCACTAATTATACTCCTCCCCGTGTCTCTAAAGCACCATGGACTGCTAGAAACATAAATAATTACAATTAACAAATAAGTAAACAAGGCTCGGTGCTGGGACCGCAGCTATTTACAATATACATCAATGATTTCGATGAAGGGATTCAAAGTAACATTAGCAAATTTGTAGATGACACAAAACTGGGTGACAGTGTGAACTGTGAGGAGGATGCTATGAGAATGCAGGGTGACTTGGACAGGTTGGGAGAGTGGGCAGATGCATGGCAGATGAAGTTTAATGCGGATAAATATGAGGTTATCCACTTTGGTATCAAAAACAGGAAGGCAGATTACTATCTAAATGGTGTCAAAGTTGGGAAATGGGGAAGTACAACGGGATCTGGGGGGGGTCCTTGTTCATCAGTCAAAGAAGGTAAGCATGCAGGTACAGCAGGCAGTGAAGAAAGCAAATGGCATGTTGGCCTTCATAACAAGAGGAGTTGAGTATAGGAGCAAAGAGGTCCTTCTGCAGTTGTACAGGGCCCCAGTGAGACCACACCTGGAATATTGTGTGCAGTTTTGGTCTCCAAAATGAGGAAGGACATTCTTGCTATTGAGGGAGTGCAGTGTAAGTTCACAAGGTTAATTCCCGGGATGGCGGGACTGTCCTCTGCTGAGAGAATGGAGTGGCTGGGCTTGTATACTCTGGAATTTAGAAGGATTAGAGGGGATCTTATTGAAACATGTAAGATTATAATGAACACAAGCCTGCACTAGGGACGATTTTTACATATGTGTGAGCAAACCGATGATCTCTGAGAAAGCCCACGCGGTCACGGGAAGAACGTACAAACTCCGTACAGCCAGCTGCCGTAGTCGGGATCGAACCCGGGTCTCTGGCGCTGTGAGGCAGCAAATCTACCGCTGCGCCACTGTGCCGCCCTAAGAGTGAGAACGTTTGAACAGATCTTTTTCAAATAAACTGACCTACTGCCTCATCCATAATCTTCATGCTCTTTCAAATATCTTCTACCTCCTTGCACGTTTTTGTGCTCTATAGATGCATGGCACAAACATGAAATGTAATTATACGCATAGATGCTTCTTGTGCGCTAATTATACAATTGGAAAAGTAAATTGATTATGACATGGAAGGTTGGTTCAGTAACCGTTACAACTGAATTGATTCCTAATTTTGGGATAACCTACAATCTAATATATGGGCATGGTTCTGGAAAATGAAGTAAAACTTATTTCACATTTTCACTGTTATTAGGATCGATTGGGTGTGTTATTAAGATTTACTTGGCCAGAGTTAAATAAGTCGCTCGGATGTTTTAGTGAATTGATCCTTGCCTGTGCAAGATCTGTAATGCACATCCACACCTTCTACTCAATAAATTCTCATTATCAAGCAAGACACAAAAGACAGGAAACTGTTACTTTCTCATCTGCGCCACACATAATTCTCGTAATATTGTCCGGAGTAAAGGAGGTGCGGACCATGAGATTTCAGAAAAAAGTAGTACCTGTGTCAAAGTCATAGTCACACATAGACACTTCGGCCCAACTTGCCCACACCGGCCAACATGTCCCAGCTACACTAGTCCCTCCTGCCTGCGTTTGGCCCATATCCCTCCAAACCTGTCCTATCCATGTACCTGGCTAACTGTTTCTTAAACGTAAGAATGTGCGTCAGATACTACTCCCTGCAAACCTTTCTATACTCTTCCTTGAACCAGAGGTGACGAATTTTAAAGGAATCTTATTAAAACATAGAGTATTATGACTTTTCTAAATCGGTTAGGAATAGAGCTGACTTTTTCCCTAGCTAATCGAAGTCTGAAAATAAGAGGTCGACCATCCAGAGAGAGATGAGAAGTTTCCTCACCCAGAAGACAGTGAAACGTTGTAATTCTCTACGTAAGGTGTCAGGACCCATTCTTAATGCCCCATCCATGGTTCTATTGTCGGCAAGTAGATCTTTGATGTACCATGATGACCAGGATATGTACTGTCCAGGTCCCCAAAGCCTCCAAGATAGATTTATGTTTAAACCTTTTCATGCCCATAACTCTTCCTTTTTCCAATCTCTTCCAGCCTATGAACTTTATTCCTCCAACCTTCACCCCTTGTTCCCTTCCAAACCATCATAAACAGTCTTGAGAAATTGATGTGAGATTGTCGTCTAGCTTGATAACTTCAAGAACAAAAGGTGTCCCACCTTCTTGCTGTAACTGAGCTTCTGTAAAAAGGAGTGGCTTGCTGAGTTACTTATAAAGGCATTAAGAATCAATCACACAATACAGGCTAGAGTCAGAGCAAGTAAATGGCAAAGTCTTGTTCGCTGAAAAATGTTTGTTAGCAGGTTATGCACTTTAAAAAAAAATGGAAGCTTTTATATTTTCTGACTTGAGCCCATAAATAACAATATCTACTGAATTAAACGTAACATGAACCTAGGGATTTGAACTATGACTTCTAGTTACTTGTTCAGCCTCAGTAACTACATCAATATTATTCCAGGTCTATACACTGTGTCTCATTTCACAGTTCCCATCTGGACGCATGGCTGGTTTTAAGCTGTGGTCTGAAACTTAATTTTCTTGCTTGCACATCACTCCAAATGGACAGGGCAGAAAGAACATCAGCTTCTGCAAGTACAATTGCTGTTGCAGGCACTGTGCCCGCTCCTTGGAGCTGGCTTGCACCACATCCACTTAATATGATATCTATGTGAAAAAGGTAACTTGCCCATCTTTATTCATCTGCCTCTTAGACCAACATGCACTTGTCCAATCGTTGCATGTTCATTTACTACAGTATTCCATGTCTACCATTTCCGTTCTGTTAATTATCTAATAGCATGAGCAATTCATCAACTTTTAGGACTGTTTTTTAATGCTTAATTTAAATTGTGTGATCCACATCCCAGGCTTAAATGTTTACAATTTCTATGCAGCAAATCACTAGATGCAAATATGGCGTGCCAGCGTTTGCAAATTCACAGCCATTCAGGACAAAATATGACAATTATGGAAAGCTGAACATTTTCAATCATGCTGTTTTGAGATTTGTAAACTTTATTTCCATTAAAATACAGACTTACAGTCTAATCCGTAGCTTTCAGGTGTCATATTTGCAAAAATAGTTCTATTATAGACAAAAACTAAATGTTTTGCATTTTGGTCAAAAGAAATCAATTGTCTTTCAGTCTTAATACATAAACTTGTTACAGTAATATCAGGTGTGCAGGAAGATGATGGGAAGTTAAACATGGAGCAAAACGGGGAGGAAATAGTGCAAACAGCAACGTCCTGTTGTAACGACTGCCTGCTACCAATTCCATTTTGTAGCAGATAACAATAATGAAAGGTGAGGAGTCAGGCTACATATGATAAAATGTAACTGAGGCTAAATCACTGACTGCAGTGTTGCAGTCAGTCGTTCATCGTTCCCAACCCTGACCTGGCTGCCATGTGAAGGTAGAGCACAACCAGGCAAAGAAAAAAAGGCTTGCCTCATTGTAGAAAATAAATTAAAACTGCATGCGTACTGTTCCCAACACAACATCTAAACCTTCTGCCACCAACACGTTTGAAGCAAATATATACCCCATGGTGTTCTACTCCACACAGAGCCAAAAACAAAATCTGATACAGAAAATTACCCCCTTTATACTTAACGGGAACAAAACAAGCATATAAAATACGACATGAACCAATAAATATATACATGTGGGGAGGGCGTTTGATTTTTTTTTAATGTTGATAACATGTTCTTTTGCCCTCCCAACCCCTCAAATAAAACATACGTGTCCATTTTAGCTGTGGGTGTCACATGTTCTTTCTGGTGCTATGACCATCCTTATGTCAGGAGGAGTCGAGAAGCAGAATGTTCCGGATACCTTGTAGATGGACACTGCAGAATGGGATCAACTGTCCTGTTTGTCATTGACAGCTCGCACAATGAAGAGATATGGCATGAGCTTTATGCCATATCAAGGGGTGGGGGAGAGGTGCGGGGGCAGCAAAGTTTTGTAGAAGCACATATCTTGCTGGTCGCCCTTTAAAACAAAACATATACCGTGGCAGTGTATCCAAGCATGTCCAGGTATACTTAAATCATGATTAATTTTTTTTTAAAAGAAAAACATACCCTACAAACTGCTTCACTTAGTCGGATTTGTCCTTTTTTTTGGATGTAAAGGGAACCTTTCTGGCCACAGCTGAGCCGACAGCACCAACACCGATGGACACTGCTGACACACTCCCTTTCACCAAGCCGACGCCAGCCGCTGGCACCGCGGTCACTGCCGTCTTGGTTAACTCCAGGCTCTTGCTTCCAACCCAAGCAACGCCCCCGAGAGTGGCACCCACCGCTCCTTTAGTCATGCTGTAAAGGCCTCCAGTCATCCTCCAGATCATTCCTGGCTCTTGTACGGCAAGCTCCTTCGGTTCTGTGGGAATAATGTTGTAAAAAAGATTGCCATAAATAATGCCAGGCATATATGAAACAATAAGTAATACATTCCTTTTAATACTATGGTTTGCAGTTTCGTTTAGTTTAGAGACACAGTGCGGAAACAGGCTATTTGCCCCACCAAGTCAGCGCCAACCAGCGATCATATGTTGAAAGAATGGCACGACTGGACTTATATACACTGGAATTTAGAAGGATGAGAAGGGATAATTGAAACATATAAGATTATTAAGGGATTGGACACACAAGAGGCAGGAAACATGTTCCCGATATTGGGGGAGTCCAGAACCTGGGGCCATAGTTTAAGAATAAGGGATAGGCCATTTAGAACAGAGATGAATGACAAACTTTTTCACCCAGAGAGTTGAGAATCTGTGGAATTCTTTCCCTCAGAAGGCATTGGAGGCCAATTCACTGGATACTTTCAAGAGAGAGTTAGATAGAGCTCTTAAAGATAGCAGAGACAAGGGATATGGGGAGAAGGCAGAAACAGGATACTGATTGTGGATGATCAGCCATGATCACAATGAATGGTGGTGCTGGCTCAAAGGGCCAAATGGCCTACTGCACCTATTGTCTATTGATCTCCCAAATATTAGCACTAGGCTACACACTAGGAACAATTTACAATATTTACCAAAGCAAATTAACCTACAAACCTGTACGTCTTTGGAGTATGGGAGGAAACCGGAGCACATAGGGAAAACCCATGCGGTCACGGGGAGAACGTACAAACTCCTTACAGACAGCACCCTTATGCAGGATCGAACCTGAGTCTCTGGCGCTGCAAGGCCGCAACTCTACTGCTGCATCACTGTGCCGCCCCAAATGGAAAATTACAAAAAACAGAGATATATTTAAGATGCTAATCACTCAACTGCATTGGTCGTACCTGCCACCAGCCTTGTCTTTTCACTGACACTTTTCTAGATCTAATAATCCAGTACTATGCATAATTACATTAAGTGCAGAGTACATTCTCTTTCACATCAGTATTACACCTATGGTAGGTACAAGTACAGTAAACCCTCGTTATAAAAGACCATGGGGGAGAATGGTGTCCGTTATTGCCGATTGTCCACCATAACTGAGTGAGGTATTATCATTGTATGAGTAGTAGAAACAAATGGCTGCAGTTGCTGGTTAATACACAAAAGGACACAAAGCTTTGGAGTAACTCAGCAGGTCAGACATCATATCTGGAGAACATGGATAGGTGGCACTTCGGGTCAAGATTCTTTGTCAGACTCTCGGACTGGGGTTGGAATCCAGGTGAGCTGACGGCCCCGGCCTGCTGGTGGCTGGGGGTGAGGCGAGGATTTGTGGAGTAAATGGTTGCGGCTCACGGGAGTGCAGGTGAGGGTCAGCAATGGCGGTGGGAGCTGTGTGGGCCAGAGGTGGTGGCAGAAGCTCTGCCTGGAAGTGGAGCAAGCCGGGGGTGATTTGGGAAGCTGGCGCTGTAGGTGACATGTGACGGGGATGGCGCGGGGCAGCTGTTGGCAGTTCAGTCCGCTATAACCACAATCCATTATGAAAATGTCCATCAAATGGAGGATTTACTATAGATGCAAAGCAAAAAAACATGAATGTAATTTCTGTTTACTGTTGTGATTATAATACCCATGGAATAACTATAAGAGGCAGTTAGAGAGGATCAGGTTTAGGTTTGTGTTTATTATTGTCATATTTTTACCGAATCCAATTAACCTACCTGTACATCTTTGGAGAGTGGGGGGAAAATAGAGCACTCTGGAGAAAGTGGAGAAAACCCACACAGGTCACGGTGAGAACGTACAAACACCCGTACAGACAGCACCCATGGTCAGGATTGAACCCGGCTCTCCGACGCTGTAAGGCAGCAACTCAACCGCTGCACTGCCTTGCAGCCCACTAGTTGCTCATTAAAGATATGGTTGCCCATACCTGGTATTATCCTCATGTATTCATAATTCTGTTCGTTATAAAGATATTTATATATTGGGATGAGGCAAACTGAACCGTAATTTAATCATTCACTTGCACAGATTGTATTATACTTTGCTATGTGGCCTATCGACTGGTTTTTTACTCTGGATTTTTAACTTAAGTATTGTGGGTTATTTTAAAAATATATAAATTATGATGTTTTTATGTGATTTACCATGATTTTAAATATATTTATGATATTTGAGATGCAATGCATTTTTAATGTAATGTTGCCCCTTGTCTGGACCTTGAGTCCGTAATAAAGTTATTATTATTATTATTATTATTATTATTAACACTGTCAATTTCAAAATGAAGTGTTTGAAATTGTAGGTTTGTGCTCATCTACAATGGCACTCCAATTCCCACTGCCAAATGAATGAACTCATATCTATCTTGCATTATATACATCTGCCATCTGACTGCTGATCCTATGAAACAGACTGTCACTGAGAGTATTTTGCAGTTATTCTTGCTGCTTAGCAAACTATATTTTGATGATGTCGGCATAGTTTCAGTTTGCTTTTCCAACACACTAATCCAAACTATTTGTGATGAAATTAAGATGAACATAATCCTGGCCCCAGGGCTCTACTTCCAGAACTAGTTTACAATAGTCCTTCCAAAATCTGGCACCTGTAACATCTAAAAGAACAAATATTCCCATGCACCCACTGCCCAAGTCTGCTTGCAAATTAAACCGTGCCCTGACTGGGAAATATGGTTCAATAAAAAGGAACTGCAGATTCTGCTTTATGCCAAAGATAGACACAAAATGCTGGAGTAACTCAGCAGCTCGGGCAGCATCTCTGGAGAAAATGGATGGTGATGTTTCGGGTCAGGTCCCTTCTTCAGTCCAAGACGTGAAGAAGGGGTCTGACCTAAAACCTCACCAATCCATTTTCTCCATAGATGCTGCCTGAACCCTCGGAGTTACCCCAGCATCTTTGGGGAATATGGTGCCAGTCTTTCAGTAAGATGAGGGAATTCCATCATACTGTGTGCAGAAGATAAAGAGGAAAGCTCTATGTCACCTTCTCAAGTTCAATAAATGATAGTCATTTTCCAGCAATGTCCACATCTCCTCAAATCGCAGCAATATCTATTAATTTCACGTTCCCCATACCCCATGATTCCGCTAGCCCAAAGAGCTCTATCTAATTCTCTTTTGAATGCATCCAGTGAATCGGCCTCCACTGTCTTCTGAGGCAGAGAATTCCACAAATTCACAACTCTCTGTGTGAAAAAGATTTCCCTCATCTCAGTTCTAGATGGCCTATCCCTTATTCTTAAACCGTGGCCCCTGGTTCTTGACTCCCCCAACATCGGGAACATGTGTCTAAGTTAATAATAAGTGTTTCAATCTATATTTTTCTTTACATTTTATTTGAAGGTCAACTCAGCTGCAGTAGTTAATAATTTTCACTATGTGAGAGCTTATGGATTGCTCTATGATGGGGGGAAAAAAAGCATTAGAAATGCGACCTAGCAGATTGTGTGCTTCTGGTAAAAATTCTTATCCTTGTGTTCGAATCCCTGGATAAAAGGCCCATCTCTGTTTCTGTAACCTTCCTCAGCCGTACAACCACTTGAAGAAGGGTCTCGACCCAAAACGTTGCCTATTTCCTTCGCTCCATAGATGCTGCCTCACCCGCTGATCTTCACCAGCATTTTTGTCTACCAACCATTCGATATACCTAGCTTCTCCATTTCTGGTATCTTGCATAGTCCCAATTTCCTTTGCTGCTGTTGGTAGCCAAACCTTTAGTTTTGTTTATAGTCACATGTTACCGAGATACAGTGAAAAGTTTTTTTTTGCACGCAAACCAGTCAGTGAAAAGGCAATACATGATTACAATTAAGCGAACAGTTGAGTATACAGATACATGATGAAGAGAATTACGTTTTATGCCTGTGATTGTTATGACGATTTAGATTCAATTCTCCAGCAAGTCCTGTAGTCTCAAGTCATTCAAAAACACAAGGAATAGGTCTTGCGTACTTGACTGAAGTTTCGCGAATGCATTGAAACAGTGTCTTTTACTCACAATCAATGCAAATGTTGGCACTATAAATGCTAATACTGAGGCAGAAAATACGCCAATGTGTTTTGTGATTCCAGCACCTTTACTCTACATATTGCAGTTAAAGGAAAACCCCTACTGTATCAAGTTCGCTATAAATCAGCTTACATTATTTCCCCACATGTACATTCTAATGTACTCGCTTTTCTATTCCGTAACTGTCAAGAATAAAACTAAATCAATGCAAAGATATAAAGCTTTTTATCATTCAACCAATAAATGTTAAGTTTATAATATTCATCTGCACAAATCATGTCTTAAAGTTGAAATTAGTGCTGAAATTGTAACTACAGACGTATTAGCAGAATTAAGTGGTATGTGTAGATATGACATATTAGTTTTCTAGATTAAATGAACACGGAGGTTATAGCTTTCATTCAATAGCTTTATTTCAAGGAGCTGCCAATAAAAACATCTCAGATGATAACTTAAGTGGCACAGCAAGTTGAGGAGCTGCCTCACAGTGCTGGATTGGATACTGAAATCTCTGAAATAGAGAATTCCAAAGATTTGTGACTCTGAGGGAAGTTGTTCCTTCTCATCTCCATCTGATGGGAAACCCCTCATTCTGTTACGATGCTATCTTGTTCGAGACTCCTCCACAGAAGGACACATCCGCCCAGTATCCACCTTGTCAATTCCGTCAGAATCTTATACGATCACTTCTTATTCTTCCATATACTTTATAAGCATAGGGCCAACTTGCTCAACCTTTCTTCGTATTGCTTCAGCCCAGCAATCAACCTTGTAAATGTTCTCTGCAGCACAAATCAAGGGCATCTTTATTGAAGTATGGAAGTTAGATTGGATTGGTTTAGTTTAGAGATTTAATTTAATTTAGATACAGTGCGGAAACAGGCCCTTCAGCCCACCCCAAGCCGTGACTCCCGTACACTAGCACTATCAAGCACACTAGGGACATTTTGCATTTTTACCAAAGCTAATCAACCTACAAACCTGTATGGTTTTGGAATATGAGAGAAAACCGGAACACCTGTTGAAAACCCACATGGTCATGGGAGATTATACTCTGTACAGACAGTACCCATAGTCATGATCGAACCCGGGACTCTGGCGCAGTAAGACAGCAACTCTACCACTGCGCCAATGTGCCGCCCAATATGATTATTGTCAGGGCATTTGGGATAACATCACTACTCATTAAACCACCGACATGAACTCTTTTATGCCTATTTTCTTTCATTTATTTATTTTGGGATGTTAGCATCAATGGTAAGGCCAACATTTATTGCTAATCACTAACTGTCCTGAACATAGACAACATAGCTGTGCGCATGGAGTCACATATTGGGAGAGATGACAAGATGCCTCCCAGAAGAACATGAGTGAACTAGATATGTTTTTATGACAATTCTTGTGTTTCATGGTAACCATTAAGACTAGTTGTTTAATATCTTTCATATTCAAGATTATTAACTGAATTTAAATTATACTGCTGTAATGGTGAGCTCTGAACTCAGGTCTCTGGATTGGTAATCCAGGGTTTTGGGTTACACATTTGATAATTTAACCACTGTGACACTATCTTATTCATGGAGTATGTCTAGATATTTATTTATGTGCAAGTGGCTGGAGTAGGTCTTGAACTCAGCCTTCCTCATTCACAAATGAAATTGTGACCACCATGTCACACTTAATTTACCTTCAATGATCTTGGATTATATATCAAGCAGTATTGCTTATGCCTGCAGTTATATTTGGGAAGAGCTGATGGGAATGGAGAGAGAAAATATGGTGTGAGTAAATGGATGCTTGCTGGTCAGCAGATTCAGGCCGTATGGCCTATATCTCACTGAACTCAGACCAAGTTCACTTCAGTGCACAGTACAAATGAATCTTCCCATGGTGGAAATCAAATGGACAGCTAATGGAGTTGGAGAGAATGCTGATCTATAGTGTAGGAAGGAACTGCAGATGCTGGTTTACACCAAGGATAATTGCTGGAGTAACTCAGTGGGTCATGCGACATTTCTGGAGGAAAGGAATAGGTGATGGAAGGATCTCAACCTGAAACGTCCCATTCCCTTTCCCCAGAGATTCTGCCTGACCCACTGAGTTACTCCACCATATTGTGTCTATGCTGATCTATAGTGTTTCCTATGGTGCTGCAATCAGTTAGCAGTGAGAAGAGATTTCAAATACAGTGGGTCCAAGGGGAAGGAATAGATTGTAACAATCAAAACCATCTGCTGTTATGTGAGAGTATTTAAAAATAATTATATACAAACTTTGAATTGCAGAGAGCAGTTTGAAGTATACGCTTTTAATAATCAGTTATTGTACAATGGCATCTGAACACATGAGATTATGGAGAATCTATCACTCAATCACCAATGCAATTCATTTAATTTAAGAGTTTGCTTCACACCAACATTTTGTATTCTTATTTCCTACTGTGTCACAGAAGACATTGTAGCTTTTGTTACAACAATCTGGTTCAATGAGCCTTTCATTGATCAATATCATAAGAGGATAAATTAGATAAATGTCCAGTAACTGCAGGTACACAATCCATGCACAAGTCAGGAAGTACAGTCAGAAATCCATCTTCCACAGTAAATGAGGTTGCAATCTTTGCACAAGATTAATACTTAAATAACTGCAACAGGGTTAATACTCAGCAGAAACACACTGGCAGTGTAGAATGTGCCTAGGTTCATGAATGTGGAGTCTTTTCAAACAATGACCGTAATAAATGTTTCTAAACAATATCTCTACTCCATTTAAAGAAATTATATAAACGTGAATGTTCATTCCTTCAGAAACAGTCGTGAAGATTTTTTAATTGTTTTAGATTATTTTCTCTTTTCTTTCTCTCCTTTATTACAATTTATATTTTCTAAGCGTAATTTCTCTTTCTATACTCCAGTTAAATCCTATTTTATATTTGATGTCTTCTTTTTTCTGGTTTATATTTTACAGTGGTTTCCTCGATCTGACTAGTTAGGAGCCTCGCTGCTTCTTGTCCACATGTAGCCTCCACTGCTCCCCTGTACGAGATTGGGCTAATCTGCCTTCTAAAAACTGAAAACTGTGGATGATGATCAAATAAAAAGTGAACCCCGCCTTTGAAAAATACAGACCAATGTACCTCAACATCCCTATGAGAAGCAAAGAATGAGCAAACAAAGAGGCAAGTTATTAGAATACCAGTTTACATGTATACATACAAATTAGGTGCAATGGGCCAGTTGGCCCCTCAGGTTTCCTCCACCATTTAATAAGATCATGACAGTTCTGCTTAACTCTGTATTCCCATCTGCCCAGAGTAGCCTTTGATCCCTTTATCTAGTATCTATCCATGTCCACCTTCAATAGACTCAAAAGCTTTGCTTACGCCATTCTTTGAGGTGGAGAGTTCCAAAGACTTGTGACTCCTAGAGAAAGAAAATTGTATTTTCTTTGCATTTAAAGGGCTATCTTTGGTTTTTAATGTGTTCCCTGATTCTCGATGCCCTCACAAGAGGAAACACATCCTCTCCACATTCACTTTGTCAGGACAATAGACAATAGGTGCAGGAGTAGGCCATTCAGTCCTTCGAGCCAGCACCGCCATGCAATGTGATCATGGCTGATCATCCCCAATCAGTACCCCATTCATGTCTTCACCCCTTATCCCCTGACTCCACTATCGTTAAGAGCCCCATCTTGCTCTCTCTTGAAACTATTGAGAGAACCGGCCTCCACCACCCTCTGAGGCAGAGAATTCCACAGACTTACAACTCTCTGTGTGAAAAAGTGTTTCCTCATCTCCGTTATAAATGGCTTACCCCTTATTCTTAAACTGTGGCCCCTGGTTCTGGACTCCCCCAACATGTTTTCTGCCTCTAGCGTGTCAAAACCCTTAATAATCTTATATATTTCAATATGATCCCCTCTCATCCTTCTAAACTCCAGAGTGTACAAGCCGCTCCATTCTCTCAGCATGTGACAGTCCCACCATCCTGGGAATTAACCCAGGACTACTTGGGGTCTTATAGGTTTCCATCAATACCTCTCTCATTCTTCTAAAGTCCAGCAGGTACAAATCTAGCTTAGTTAGTTTTTTAGTTTAGTTTATTGTCACTTATACCAAGGTGCAGTGAAAAGCTTGACTTTCCGCTAACCAGTCAGCGGAAATAACAATACATGATTGCTTCTCTCCATTGCTGCTACCTGTCCTGCTGCGTTATTCCAGCATTTTGTGTCAATCTTCGGTTTAAACCAGCATCCTTCCTACAATCAAGCCATCTGCAGTGTACAGATACATGATAAGCAAATACTGTTTAATAGTAAGATTAAACGAGAACTTACCAGTTTGAAGTTTGATCTTTATTTTATGAGGAGTTACGGTGAGCGATTACGTGCCCTCCACTCCCGGCTCTCATAATCGCAAAGATCATCTGGTTGTTCTAGTCTTCTGAGTCTTACTATATCACTTCGACTGTAGTTACTGTGATTTCACGTCGCTGCTTTAAAGATTGACGCGCATGCGCACTGGCGGGGCTTCTTCACGTAATCGCTCACCGTAACTCCTCATAAAATAAAGATCAAACTTCAAACTGGTAACTACTCGTTTAATCTTACTATTTTACTTCAGAGTCACGTGAGTTATTCCGTGAAGATTTCAAAGCTCTGTGATTTCATGCCGCAGATACAGTTCCATATGCCACACTGCTTCGGTTGACACAGGATAAACAAATAATGTATTGAACATTGTTTAAATTATACAATGAACGTTTTTAATAATAAAAGAACAGTAATAACACCTCTCTCCCAGGGGGAAATTACAAATGAAAACTCAAACAGAAGCCAAAACAGCATGCCCAAATCCTTCCACTGCAAGGACAGGTTTATCATAGAATGATGAAAAAGTTCCTTCACTAGACCATCTTGCGGCCCCGAGAATTTGATCTAAAGGCACGACCTGCGCCGTTGCTGCGGATGTTGACGCCGCCCTGGTGGAGTGAGATTTAAACACATCAGTGTCTACTCCAGCACAATCCAAAACCTGTTTCAGCCACCTAGAAATAGTTTGTACTGACACCTTTTTATGAGGTTTTTTGTGGCTGATGAGCATCGCTGTTTCAGAGCCTCTGAGACTCTTGGTGACCTCGATATATTGACTCAGGTGCGTAACTACACATAGCCTCAGGTCAATGGGGTATGCTTTAAAGCTTTTTTTGGTTCCAGCCGTCCCTGGCCTGCTTTGTTTGATTAAATCATATACATAAAATGTAATATTATCTACAGAAGAATGCATGCGGTCCAGTCGTAGCTTTTGCAATGTCTGGATCTGTTGCGCTGACACTAGCGCCATGAGCATGGCCACTTTGATCGTTAACTTCTGACAAGACAGAGATGTAATTGGAGCCCATTGCTGAAGCAATGTGAGAACTATGCTCACATCCCAGATTCCCGTATATCTAGGCCTGGGAGGATTTTTGTTAAAAATACCTCTCATGAATCGTGACACCAATGGATGAAATCCGACTGAATGTTGTCCCGACCCTTGCACTAAATAGGAGAACAAAGCACTCTGAGCACTATTAATGGCACTATAGCTCAAATGCTCGTCAAAATGCAATGTAGCAAGTAACTCCAATACAATCGGTATGCCTGCAGTATGATAAGATATATCAGACTGCAAAGAAAACATCTCCCATTTCTTAATATGAGATACATATTGCTTTTTAGTACTATCTCTCCAGGCTGCAGTGATCACATCCACGGTCCTACTCGATAGTCCGAGCCCCTCGAACGGTCTGGTCAGAATCTGCAAATCAACAGATTAATAGGATCATGTAAAGGATGACTCTCTCTTCTTCAGGGTGAACCAACTAAGTTGCTGCATTTGGGGATAGTCATGAATGGCTGTGTCATCAGTCTCAGGACCAATGGGAACCATGGCGGTGTGGGTCAGTCAGGAACTACCAAAACGCCTGAAGCTCTATTTTGGTGTACATTGACTGATGAGGCAGAATGGGGGGAAAGCGTAAAAGAATGTACGTCCCCAATGTAGCAAGAATACATCCACCGCTACTGCCCCTGGATCCGGTTCCCATGAGGCGCATTTAGGTAACTGGTGATTTAACCTGGATGCACACAGATCTATGTCTGGCAATCCATACCGGCTGACAATTTTGAAAACTTTTGTATTCAGCATCCATTCTGTGTTGTCATTAAATTTGTGTGACCTGGTGTCTGCCACCACGTTATCTCTACCTGGTAGGTAGATAGCTGAGACCCAGATGTTTCTCGTAATGCACCAGTTCCAAATGAGATTAGCCAGATTATCACATGATTTTGACCTAATTCCTCCCATGTGATTGATATATGCAACAGCTGTGGTATTGTCAATCTGGAGCTGAACATGTAAATCATTCATTGATGAACAATATGCTTTTAGGCCACAGAATGCACCCAGCAATTCTAAGTAGTTTATCCCATGCCTCTGCAGGATTAATGCCTCTTGCACACTCCATCTGCCGCCACAGCTAGACTTGGTATCAGTGGCTCCCCATCCCAAAGCACTCACATCAGTTTGTAAAATAACTGAGGGTTGTTGAGTCAGAATGTCTCTAGTACATCGTGAGACATTAATTATCCACCATTGCAACTCGGCGATAGCTTCGGCTGCCAACTGCATTGGTCTATTGAAATGACCTGCATGTTCTTTCAGCGCTTGTTCTTTAGCTCGTTGCACATTCTGATAGTGCAGAGGTCCGGACTGCACTCCAGGGAAAGCCACCACTAATTTACCAATAACACCGACTACTCGCCGGACGGAGGGTTGTTGTTCCTCTACCAGATTGCTACAGGCCTCCATAATTTCAACAGTTTTGGTCGTAGGCAAAGTCACTGACATGTTAATTGAATCAATGACGAACCCCAAATAGTCATTCATTCTAGATGGTACTAATTTGGATTTAGTTGGATGGATGAGGAAACCTAACCTCTCAAACAGGTGTTTGGTCACTGAAACCGATTCCTCAGCTGCCTCCTGAGTTTTGCCTATGATCAGAACATCATCCAAGTATGTCATCACAATGTGATTCTGGGCGCAGAGTAGCCCTAATACTGGTTGCAACAATTTTGTAAATAACCTAGGGGCTGAGGTTAACCCATTGGGCAAAGCTTTCAATTGCCACAGCTGTCCCATCCAACTAAATTTCAAGTATCTACGGTACTGGTGATAAATTATTCTGCGTTATTTTGATTTGAGACACAAGCCCAAGAGTGAAGAGTCAAGAGTGTTTTATTGTCATTTGTCCCAGATGGGACAATGAAATTCTTGCTTGCTGCAGCACAACAGAATATGTAAACATAGTACATAACGGGAGAAGAAAAAAAGTTCAGTGTGTGTATACACATGCACACATATGCAATCACAATAAAATACAAATATAGTGCAATAATAATGATATTTTGTTGCAGTTCAGAGCTTATTTGTTGTCATGTTTAATAGCCTGATGGCTGTAGGGAACAAGCAGTTCCTGAACTTGGACGTTACAGTTTTCAGGCGCCTGTACCTTCATCCCGATGGCAGTGGTGAAATGAGTGTGTGGCCAGGATGGTGTGGGTATTTGATGATGTTGACTGCCTTTTTGAGGCAGCGACTTTGATAGATCCCTTCGATGTTGGGAGGTCAAAGCCGGTGATGGACTGGGCAGTAAACAGAAGTAAATAAAGAGGAAAATTGATTCAAATTTGATGATAACCCAGGTTCCAAGATCTTCAGCGAAAAATTGGATCCAGCAGGAAGCAGTCCAAATTACACAATTAAATGTTCAATTACTTTTCTCCAGAGGAATATAAGGATCTATATCCCAGAGATATGTGAAATTATGCAATGTGATAAAGATCACCACGGCTCAATTCATCATATTCAGACTGCCACAAAAAGTTCAGAATCTTTGTTAATTTAGTATTTGAAATTGTTTTCATTTTTTCTCTCAATATGGGAGAAAGCCATTCAGTCCATTGTATCTATGCCAGTCCCCAGAGCGATTCTTTTAGGTGGAGCATCACATTATCCATTGCCATATCTTTCTCAACACCTATTCTCTCGTCCATGCCCTTCAACACTCCAGATTCTACCCCCAATCTGCATTAAGGGTGATTTATGGAAGGCAATTAAGCCAAACAACATATATTTGCAATGTGGGAAGAAACTCATGAGGCTAGGATAGAACCAGATAGAACTAACTGAAGAAAGCAACGGAGACAATGACATTTACACCAAGACCATAACTGGGAAAGGAATTAATTAAAAAAAACCCAAAGATTAACTGTGTTGCAAATTTACCATGAAGCATCTTAAAGGTTTAAGGAGATTTGATAAGGAATACATTTCTGGTGATTTTAACCCTTTGTTTCGATCAGCATTAATGAGGATGACAGGTGGATTCGTTTTTCAAATAGCACTCAAAGATTTTGTGTTGCTATTCATTATACACGCACTTGCTCAGATTACTTGTTTTTCTTTTCTACTGCAGTCTATAGTGATAAGAAATCAGAATCCAATGCCTATTCACAGGAGGATCTGCAGGAACGACGCAAGCAATAGTTACACTCTTGTCTGAACTATATATATTGAGGATTCAAATTCGATAATGCCCTCCATGCTTTCGTAGCTCACAAATATAAAAATATAAAATCCATCATGTTTCAAAATATAGACTCTGTAATCACCTGAATTAGTCATTTACAATCAATCACGGAAGCATTACCACACTCCATCCCTTGTGCAGACAGATAAATTATTGTGTGATGCACTTATTGATAGTTTGAACTGGGTATATTCCACAATAGGAAAAATAATATTGTATTATTTTAGACGGCAGATTAAAAATACATAATGCTGGAAATATTCAGAAAGGCAGACTGCATTTGTGATGGAATGAGGTAATGAGCAAAAAGCAAACTGCTGCAGGAACCTAGGGGACCAGGCAGCATTGGTGGTGGGAAATGGACAGATGTTTCAGGCGGGGATCCTTTTTTAGTTAGGATCCCAAACTGAAACATCATTTATCCATTCCCCTCCACGGATGTAGCCTGGCCCCGCTAAGTTCCTCCAACACTTTGATTTTTGCTCAAAATTCCAGCTTCTGCAATTCTTTGCGTTAACAACTGAATTAATGTTTCACCTGAAGACCTGCACATTGTGTTTATGAGATCATAATAGTGTCATTTCTTTCCTCAGAACAAAGGCCCCACTCTGAGAAAACAAGCTTTCTCATTCTTAAGAAGCAAACTTCTGAGAATTCCCATCTCTCAAAAATATATAAACTACTATGTTAAATTTGACACATCCATTTATTTAAAAAGCAATGAATCTTACCTGACAGTTAAATAGACTAAGATGCTCAAGATACTTTTATGTGTTGCTTATTGCTTGAAAGTTAACCACTTTCATTTATTATTAAACTTCCATTAATAAAGTAAACCCAGAATATAGCTTTTATGTTCCACTTTGCAGTATATTGTTGCTCTGAGTACCACATGTTTAAAAAAAATTAGTTCACAGCATCTCCATTTAAAAGGTTCTCATTAATGATTCATGTGGATCAGCTACTCAGTGGGAATGCAAAACAGTGCAATCAAACCTTTCCTCTTGGGCGCCTTGAATTTACTCCTCAGTTGTAGGTGTTTTATAAGGAGTACAAAGCTTTGACCCTGGTCAGAGTAAATATTTAAGGAACGGTTCTCCTCCTTTGTAAGAATGTAATTTTATAACATTGGTTGGCATGAGGAAAATATATGAGAGGAGGAACCGTACAGTTACAAATGGAAATTATATCTATTTCAGCTCCTGTGCTAAACCATTTTCACATGGATGCCTGATGCTTCTGTGCAAGGTCAAAACCTAATGAGCACATGCAAGGTAAGTGCGACAATATTTTTCCACAAACAAAATATTTGTGCAAGCCTTGCGCGTAAATCAGAGTTAATTATTTCTGACATCAGCTATCACAACATGACTTTTGGTCGAATGCTTCAGGCTCACACTGCTAACAAGTGAAAGAAGCCTGTTCCAAATGCAGAGTGCTACTCCAAAGAATAAAAGATGATGGAGAAATGGCCAAATGGATCTAATCAATTAACATCACATGTCTTGCTGGAGCTTTCTCATCAAAAACGTTTTATCCAATCTGGCAGGAATAATGAAAAGAGCAACCGTGGTAATTAGATTCACGAAAGGCATTCATCAACGCCTTGAAATTTATTCAGCATCTCCGTTACACAAGCAGGTGCCGTTTATTAAAAAAAACATAATTTAATACAATTAATGCATTAAAACTCAAGAGCAATGAGGGCCAACAAGTCTAATACACTGCACCATAAAACTGTGCAGAGGATATTGAAAACGTACCATTGCTGGTGTTAGTTCTCAGAATAGCTGAGCGCTTGTCCCTTGCATGTGCCAGTGAATATCAGTCAAAACACGTTAGCAAGGAGCAAAGACCTATAAGGAGTGGGAATAAAAGGACTCTTCAAGCTACTGAGTTAAACAAACACATAATTCAAACTGACAGCACATCTCCTTTCTCAAGTTTTTACTTATCTACAAGCATCAATAATTTTCGAACAAAGAACCAATGTACGGGTGATCGTTGGTCTGTGCGGACTCCGTGAGCTGAAAGGCCTGTTTCCACGATGTATCTCCAAACTCTAAATAGGAACACTTTTGTTTAGTCTCTGACATCTGTATGCCTCCTCAGGCATATTCAGTTCTTGAGTAGGCTCAGTGGTAACAACAGGACCAGCAGTGTGGATGTCTTGCTGTGGCTTCACTATTCACCGCGTAAGAACAATTTAAGCGCATATTGGGCTTGCATGAAGGCCAACCTCCAGCTTTGCATTGCACCGATCAATTCAAAGATCTGACTTTTATCGAAAAGCACAAGAAAATCACTTTACCCCGATTGTACAAAACAGCACCCACTACCAAATATAATCATTTTGAAAAAATATGTAATAACTTTTATAATTTTGTATTTTCATAGTTGCTACTTATTTGTTATTTTGTTGGATCAATATAAAGATGACAAATAAATTCTGATATTTGTATGGCAATTTATGATCCAGAACTCTTGCTTTAAAAAGTTTTGCCAGCATGCTATACATAAGCATTATCCCCAGTACATTATTTTGCCAAGACAAGCAACATCTTAAGGATTAATACAGCAGCAGATGCGGCCAATGTGTCCAGCAGGCCGGTATCAGCCCTGTGGGAGAGTAATTTAATTAGTTTAGAGTTTTTCTGCTCTTACTCTTCAGGCCCTTTTAAAAAAATTCCCATAAGTTGCTGTTGAAGTTGTCCCAATAACTACAATAAATTACAAGTCATAACAATTTGCTGCACAAAAAAATCTTGTCCTTCAGTCAGTATATTTAATTCTCACTTCTCTGGTTATCAACCTTCCCTCCAGATGAAATTTTATTTGCTCACCAAGTCACTTTGTAATTTTGAGTATATTCATTAATTCATTGACTTCCCCTGCTCCAAGCAGAACAACCTTTTAGACCTTTCGAAAAATACATAACGATAACATTTCATTCAGCCCAAGTTCCACATGAGTAAAAATGCATCTGTGGTAAATCTCTCAAGCATAAACCACCAGCACTGAATAATGCTGAAGCCATGAAGCTACAGCTGAACTCCTGCTGGAGCCTGTTGATTCACAATTACTGTATCGTGCGTGCCACAGCGCAGGATGGTAGCTCCATTACAACTGGATTATATTTGCCCATTTTAATACCACAATGTTAAATCTTGCATGAATTTAGAAATATAAACAGCAGTTGAATTCTCTTCCCAATTACAAATCGCCTGATTACAAGTATCTTAGCACATGTAGTTCAGTTAAAATGAAAGCAAGAACCTGGTTTTCCAGATAAAATTGAGTTCACATTGTTCATTATCTATAAAACATCTTTAAAAGGTCAAATTCTACCCTGCATCTAAATGTCATATTTCCAATGCTTACAGTAATACAATGACATTTAAAGGGTCAAGAAAAAGGTTAAAATATTCCTATAAATCTGTATTCTTAAAATGTTATATTTTGCTAAGTTTCAATAAAATGTCATTCTTCACCAGTTGGCAGGAGGGTCACTCATTGAATCATCTATGTATGTTTCATCATGTTACATTTCTTAATTTGATGTTTACATCCATTTTTTTAAATGCCATTATTCAAAGAGTCTCACACCAGATCCTGCAGATCACCTGGAGCCAAGCAGCAAAGTACAAATATTTCTTCAAAAACTCCAACTGTTAATAATAAAAGAATCATACACAGACATTTAGTAACAATAAGTTAGGGAATCCTTTTATGTTACTTTGTATGTTATTTTGTTAAATTCCAAATTAATGTGCTTCCAATACTGGTAAAATAAACAATTTTATGTCCAATAAGATCATGATTGTTGGACCAAAGTCACACAGATTCATGCAGATACTACTTAGGCCCATCGATTTACCATATTCTGCACCACTGCATGAATTTTGATTGAAATGGATAATTTTCTAATCTCTTTGTTAAAGTCTGGCACTTCCTCAGACAGATGCAGCACACCAAGGGCGCAAGCAATCAAAGTAGGAAATACAAAATAGGTTGTCTCCTGCCAACAGATCAATACAAGTCAAGGCCGTGGAAAATATAGGGCCCAGATTATTTTGTGATACTTATATTGTTACAGCATAAAACAAGGCCACTGGACTCATCTGGCTTGTGTGGCTGCTTCCGCCACATGGCACCCGATCCATGCATGACAGAAGCTCTGTCTTAATGAAAATTGTATATGCTTCATGAAAACACAGCTTCCCTCCCACGGTCCTCGCAACTGAAGTGAAATGTTTAAAAAATGATTCCTTCATTTTTGAAAAAGTAACTGCTGTAACACACCGGGTCATGTGCAAGTAATTTACTTCAACCTGATAGAGGATGGGAGGTGATGAGTAGAGAATAAAATTCCCTACTGTAGATTATGGAAGCTGTTAAGAAAGGAAAGCGAAGAGTGGCGCCATGGTGGTGCAGAAGTAAGAGTTGCTACCTTACACCGCACCAGAGATCCGGGTTCGATCCTGACTATGAGTGCTGTCTGTACGGAGTTTTATGTTCTCCTAGTGACTGTGTGTGGGTTTTCTCCAGATAATCGGGTTTTCTCTCACACTCCAAAGACGTACAGGTTTGTAGGATAATTGGCTTTGGTAAAGATGTAAATTAGTGTGTAGGATAGTGCTTGTGTATGGTTTAGTGTAGTTTAGTGTTGGTTGGCGTGGACTCGGTGGGCCGAAGGGTCTGTTTCTGCTTCTGTATCTCTAAACTAATTAGGGCGGAGGGTGGTAAACAGATGGGAATTAAGGGAGGGTGGGGAAGCGGTAAGAGTGTGTGGGTAACCAACACATGGAATGGGTAGGGGAGGGTAAAGAAACTGGATGAGAGGGAGATGGGGAAGTTTGTAAATAATTTGGGAAGATGGGTTGAGGTGTAGACAATTAAACAGAAAGAGAAGAGAGGCAAAGTGGATAAGTGCAGAACATATCAAATTGAATATACTGTGTTGGATATGTGATTGTTTGGTAGAAATAATAGAAAAGGGGGTTATCGTTGTGACAGATTGAAAGATATTGGTGCTCATGGGACCTGGGTGTCGTTGACCATGCATCATTGGAAGTAAATGTGCAGTTACAATAAGCAGTTGGGAAGGCAAACAATATTTTAGTTTACTGGATGGAGCCACAAGAGACTGCATTTGCTATAATCTAGAGCAAGAAACAAACTCATTTACACAGCATCTGATGTGCACAGAGGGATGCTCAAAGCACATTGAAGAGGTGCTCAAAGATTAAGGTTGAAATCCAGTGGATTGCCAGAGGATGTGCGGAAGAGTAAACATTTTTTACTGAAATTATATATGGTGCTGACAAGCATACCTGGAACACCATGAACAGATCGAGTCTGAACAAAGGTCCCAACCAAAATGTGATCTGTCCATTTCCCTCCATGGATGCTGCCTGACTTGATGAGTTCCTTTAGGAGGTTGCTTTTTGCACAGATCTAGTCTCTCTGATTAAAATGGAAGGATATTCCCGTGATAGAAAAACTTGAAAAGCAAAACAGTTTCAGTTTTTTATTAGTATACTTTATTGACACGTTTACCAAGGTACAGTGAAGAGTTTTTGTTTCATTCTAACCAGTCAGTGGAAAGAGAATATTGAATTACAATCGAACCATTTACTGTGATAAAAATAATGTCCAATCAAAGATGGTCTGAGGGTCACCAATGAGGTAGATAGTAGTTAAAAATTGCTCTCTAGTAGTGATAGAATGATTCAGTTGCCTGATAACAGCTGGAAACTGTCCCTGAATCTTGGAAGTGTGCGGTTTCACACTTCTATACCTACTGCCCGATGGGAGAGGGGCGATGAGAGAGTGACAAGGCGCGACTCATAGAATCATCTGGCCATTTGGCTTGTGTGCCTGCCAGATAATTCTATTTTTATTCTACTTCTATTCTACTTTTATGCTGTTATGCTGTGTGCCTGGATATTCTGAAATGCAAATGGATATTCATATCTTTTGAATAACCTTTTGCAATTATGGTGGTGGTGTAAAGGCTAATCGTTGCTTAGAATGTTTCTGTAAGATATGACTGGGTCAGTGAAGGCTGACTCTGATCTAACTCCTCGCAACATGGCCAAAGTTGAGAAGGTGAAGTATCTGCAGCGAAGCTAATGATACATCAGAGCTAAACTACCAAGTGGTGCCGACCTGGATAGAGCTTAAAAGTCACTCAATATGGGCTCTGCAGTAGCAGTAGCATTCTTACCACTCAATCAAATGAAATCCCATGGACTCCGTTGAAGGCTATGGATGGACTGGATAGAGAAGCCTTTACTTAAGTATTATGGTAGAAAAACTGAACATAAGGAAGAAAGAATCACACAGGTTTAAAGACTGCACGGATAGAAACATAGAAACATAGAAAATAGGTGCAGGAGTAGGCAATTCGGCCCTTCGAGCCTGCACCGCCATTCAATATGATCATGGCTGATCATCCAACTCAGTATCCTGTACCTGCCTTCTCTCCATACATCCTGATTCCTTTAGCCACAAGGGCCACATCTAACTCCCTTTTAAATATAGCCAATGAACTGGCCTCAAGTACCTTCTGTGGCAGAGAATTCCAGAGACTCACCACTCTCTGTGTGAAAAATGTTTTCTTCATCTCGGTCCTAAAGGAATTCCCCCTTTTCCTTAGACTGTGACCCCTTGTTCTGGATTTCCCCAACATCGGGAACAAACTTCCTGCATCTAGCCTGTCCAAACCCTTAAGAATTTTGTAAATTTCTATAAGATTCCCACTCAGTCTTCAAAATTCTAGTGAGTACAAGCCAAGTCTATCCAGTCTTTCCTCATATGAAAGCCCTGACATCCCAGGAATCAGTCTGGTGAACCTTCTCTGTACTCCCTCTATGGCAAGAATGTCTTTTCTCAGATTTGGAGACCAAAACTGTACGCAATACTCCAGGTGTGGTCTCACCAAAACCCTGTACAACTGCAGTAGAACCTCCCTGCTCCTATACTCACATCCTTTCGCTATGAATGCTAACATACCATTTGCTTTCTTCACTGCCTGCTGCACCTGCATGCCTACTTTCAATGACTGGTGTACCATGACACCCAGGTCTCGCTGCATCTCCCCTTTTCCTAATTTGCCACCATTCAGATAATAGTCTACCCACCTGTTTTTGCCACCAAAGTGGATATCCTCACATTTGTCCACATTATACTGCATCTGCCATGCATTTGCCCACTCACCCAGCCTATCCAAATCACCTTGCAGCCTCCTAGCATCCTCCTCACACCGAACACTACCCCCCAGCTTAGTGTCATCCGCAAACATGGAGATGTTGCATTAAATTCCCTCGTCCAAATCATTAATATATATTGTAAATAGCTGGGGTCCCAGCACTGAGCCTTGCAGTACCCCACTAGTCACTGCCTGCCATTCTGAAAAGGACCCGTTTACTCCTACCCTTTGCTTCCTGTCTGCCAGCCAATTCTCTATCCACATCAATACTGAACCCCCAATACCGTGTGCTTTAAGTTTGTATGGATGTTTAAGTTTAAGATGAGAGGAACAGATGAGATTATAGACAATGCCACCAATGTCCAAGAGCCTGCAGACACCAACGGTGTGAGGTGCTTGTGAACAACTACCTGCTGGGAAGTATAGACCTTTGCATTTAATAAACTCGATATTTTACACCTGGCACTCAGTATTGCTCATTTTTATCATCCAGCCAAATCTTAAACAGCCAACCAGATGGAATAGGATTAAATTACCAGTTGGTTAATAAAGTGTTACCCTTACCAGTGAATCACAAAATAATTTTGTTTAGTGATATAGCGCGGAAATCGCTGGTTGGCACGGACTCGGTCCTTCGGTCCACCGTGTCCGCGCCGACCAGCGATCTCCGCATATTGACACTATTCTACATACACTAGGGACAATATTTACATTTACCAAGCCAATTTAAACATGCCTGTACATCTTTGGAGTGTGGGAGGAAATCGAAGATCTTGCAGAAAAGTGGGAGGGGGGGGGGGGGGGGAGTGTGTGGAAGATGGGGTGTCTCCACTCCCATTGGTATGGAGCTTGTGCATTTTTAAGCTTGAAATTGTGCAATCTGGTGCATACTGTCACGAGTCTTTTAACTTACACTTGAATGCAATATTTATGATTTAAATTGGATTGGCTATGAATAAGGTTAGGCTAAATTACATTCCTAATTACATTCCACAGTAGAGCCAGGCTCTGATCAACAGGTGCAGCACACGAATTATCTTAGTAATAACATGTATGGAAATCAGATTATAATCAAGCACTTGGCCCATGTTGAACAACCTGCAAACCTGGTACTACTCCTGACCCTGACTCCAGTTGCATACCATCTCTCATTCCTGACCCTGAGTCCAGCCTTACACCTGGCTCCCTATTCTACCCTGATCATAGCTGCTTACCTGCTTAGGTTCCCAGTACTGAACACTCCCATTGTCCCAGCTTTGACTGCACACCGAGTACTATTCCAGACCTTGACTCTGGATGCACACTTGGCCTTGCTCCTAGCCCCTCTGCACAGACAATATATCTAGCCCACATATAAAGCCCCATATCTGACCTCCTGGACTTAATCTATTACATTCAAGTCCACAGGTTCTTATCTAATGTGGTAATCTTTTATGGGGCAATTCATGGACCAAATTTTGTATAACAAAATTTGCTACATCCATTGGCTTCCTTGTTATCTGACATGCTAGTTACTTTGTCAAAGAAGTCATCAATTGGTTGAACACAATTTCTAATCCGAAATTTATACTCACTCAGCTGTATAAGTATTCTGTTACCATTTCCTTCATTTTCCTAACAAACTGTCCTGAAGTCATTTTCACCTCCAATATTTTCAGTATTTTGCTGTCTTCCTCTCAGCAAAGTCCAATAACTATATATTTAAACAATAATATTCTATTTAATGTGATCTTGAGAGTACATAATATTTTCTGTGGTATTCATAAAACAACAATGATAAAAAGATCTTTGTTTTGATTGCACCTCCCAACATGCATGCATTATTATATTGCAGTTAATATGTACCGAGGGCAAATTTTTGTTCCAATGCTCCCCATTCCCAATTACTTTTACATTGAAGTGATTGAAATCAAAGTAAAGTTTAAATGGCATCAGAAAAATAAAACCTCCGGAATGGATGATATTCATTACGTGGTTGGTTGGAGTCAGTATCAGCACAATTACTATATTAAACTTTGAATCTTCAGATGTCCTGGTTCAAGCTAAAACTAAAGACAAATAATAACCTCCTCACACATTCCCCTGCAAGTGTCTCTGTCACTTCTTTAAAATATGCCCCTTCTTTAAACAAGCTCTTAAACATCGCATCTGAATCAGTTTCCATCTGATTACACACCTTGAGGATGTTCATCTACATGTTCAATTAATAAAACAATGAGATTGGGGACATTTAACTAGTCAAAAGAATTTGGGGAGGGTTTAGAAATAGTCAGTGAGGTGAAAAAAATAGTTGAGTGTCAAATAACAATGGTGCTACCTCCCCAATATTTAACTGAAGGAAATAATGGGTCAGTGGGCTGTATATTGTGACAAACAGCCTGACACCTTGCATGTCATTTTAATATTACACTTATCCCATCCCCCTGGATATTCCAAATTAATAAATTAAGGTTTTGTCAACTAATTACAAATCAGGCTAATTACAAATCAATAACATTCGCCAACTCCAAAACACGAAGCGCTGAGCATTGGGATCCAGACATCACGAACAACTGGCCTCAGTTCCCCGCTCACATCCGACAGTGCTCTCCGTCTGAACCAGGGGCCGTGGAGTGTTTTTGAAAGTGGGGGGGGCGCTGAGGCATCACTGATCACTGATCTTGAGGGTACCCAGTGAGGGAATGGAGCAACCGAGTGAGGAGGGGATGCTCCCCCTCCCAAGGTAGGGACTTTTTGAAATTTGATGTATTAAAATCATGTTTTAGTGCATTGTCGAAGTATGATTTCAATGTTTTTTGTTTGAAGTATTTTTAACTGGTAACTTTTTAAGTGGTAACTTTTTCCACACAAAGGGTGGTGGGTGCATGGAACAAGCTGCCAGAGCAGGTAGTTGAGGCAGGGACTATCTATCCCAACATTTAAGAAACAGTTAGGCTGATAGGACAAGTTTGGATAGGACAAGTTTGGAGGGATATGGACCAAAAGCTGGTAGTGCAGCTGGGACATGTTGGCGGGTGTGGGCAAGTTGGGACGAAGAGCCTGTTTTCACACTGTAACACTCTATGACTACATTATACCTCCACCATGCATGAATGCTTCAAAATCAAGTGGTCGATTTTTTTTGCCATATACTCAAGCATAGAAACATAGAAAATAGGTGCAAGAATAGGCCGTTCGGCCCATCCAGTGAATCGGCCTCCACTGCCTTCTGCGGCAGAGAATTCCACAGATTCACAACTCTCTGGGTGAAGAAAGTTTGTCCAAGTCTCTTGTACTGAGGCTGCTCCATGGCCGGAGCTGCAGCGAACGACTCGCCAGCCTGGCAAACACTCGCCAGTCCCGGCTCTCCGTCCGCATCTGTCCCCGCCACTGCATCTGCTTCTGCTTCCATCCCTCCCTCAGCCGCGGCTCTCCAACACCCGCGACTCTCCAACACCCGCGACCCATGCAGTTTGTATGAGTTTTGACATTTTCGTTGATCATAGAATTTCTCACGACAGAGTGTGAGAAATTCTATGATCAGCTTGAGAGCGTGAGAATTGGGCGAAATGCGTGATTTTCACGCTCAATGCGTGAGAGTTGGCAGCTCTGCAGCAAATTTCACTCCGGAACAGGCAATTCAAAAGAAGAATAAAGTAGATAAGACTATTTAATTGTTAGCATATGTGGCTTCCTACTGTATTCAAAGACATGATGAGTATTGTACACAACAACAGTAAGAAATTGAAAATCATAATAAGCCAGACTGCTCCCACCATATGGAGGCAGAATACTCTGCAGCTGTGATGGAGCAGCGTGCAATAGATTTGCAGGCCTTTGGCACTTTTCAAGAACTACAAGATATGAAAGAATTGCTGACAATGCTTCGAGCTGAAAAAAGAATCTGTAAATAAGAGAAAGAAGATGCGATGCGTTGTCTAGGGAACATCAAACAATCTTATGGAGAAACTGACCGTGTTTTGTGTAACTTTAAGATTTTAGAATTACACGAGAGTTTGGACAAACAGCAGGGCGGAACGGTGACGCAGGGGTAGAGTTGCTGCCTTACAGCGCTTGCTGCGCCGCAGACCTAGGTTCGATCCCGACTATGGGTGCTGTCTGTACGGAGTTTGTACGTTCTCCCCGTGACCTGTGCGGGTTTTCTCCGAGATCTTCGGTTTCTTCTCACACTCCAAAGATGTACAGGTTTGTAGGTTAATTGGTTTGATAAATGTAAAAATTGTCCCTCGTGCGTGGAGAATAGCGTTAATGTGTGGGGATCGCTGGTCGGCGCGGACCTGGTGGGCCTGTTTCCGTACTATATCTCTAAACTAAACTAATTGTATGCATGAGGATGCTTACTGATAGTTTTCCTCATTCAATTTGCCTTGTATATTCTCATCCAAATCATTGATGTTGATGACAAACTGTAATGGGCCCAGCACCGAACCCGGAGACACACCGCTAGTCACAGACCTCCAGTCCAAGAAGTTACCTTCCACCAACACCCTCTGCTTCCTTCCATGGAGCCAATTTGCTATCCATTTAGCTACCTCTCCTTGGGTCCCATATGAACTAACCTTCCAGAGCAGCCTACCATGCGGAACCCTGTTAAATGCCTTACTGAAGTCCATGTAGATGACATCTACATCTCTGACCTCATTGACCTTTTTGGTCAAGTCTTCAAAAAACTCAATCAGATTTATGAGACACGACCTCCTACATACAAAACCATGCTGACTATTCCAAATCAGCCCTTCCCTGTCCAAATGCCTGTATATTACACAACTCATAAAGCCAACTTGGTCAGCATGGATAAGGTGGGTCCAAGGGCCAGTTTCCACATTGGAAAGTTCTATAATTCCATGGCTAACTGGCAGATGAGGATCCACTGAAGTAAAGACTCATTGGGTTGAAAACATGAGAGCAGAAATGTGCAAAATAAGGTAGATATGACTGAGGACCCTATCAATCAAAGTAGAGAAAACTTCTAGGATGATGATAAAAGGCAGATCAGAGGCACTGGTATGAATAGTGGAAACATGTGGCACGTTAAAAAATAATATACTGGAAGTTTTGTTGCTCTGCAATTTGATGGATAATCCATTAATACATTTTGGGTCATCATTGAATTATTGAGGAGAGGCTGTAAGCACACAGTGGGAATTTACACCTTTGCAGAAACAAACTTTGACGTTCTGTGTTTAGCTGGTTTACAAAGAGTTGGTGGAAAAGCAAATATCAAAATATATAGGTTCAAATTGGACTTTAAGGTGGGTTTTCCAAATCTGCCAAAATGTTGTGTGGGATTGAGAGCTCTACGCTCGCCCTGTTCACAAAGCATTAAATCTTTCGTTTGTTACTTTGCATCCTATCCAGGTACAATCAACCACACATGACTGCAACAGGTAGTGAAAAAAGAGAAAGGAAACAGAGACCAATATATAGTCTAATATTTCCTAAATTGTGTATTTCAAGCTTAAAGTGCAAACCTATATCCAGTCAACATGATCCTATAACATAAAAGGACTCTAATTTGGTTTTATAGTTGGAACATCGAGATATGTTATAATGATGCATAGATTCAGGCAAGTCTTAACATTGTTTACTTTGAATTACGTTAAAGCATTTTTTTAATCTATCCATGACTAAAGCTAAACAGAATCGGACACAACTCATGTGGACGAACAAGTATATTGTAGTCACATGTCATCAAAGCACATAGATTTATGTGCTTAACATCAAGCAGTAGCTGGTTAAAGTGGTTTCTGTAATAACTGTTTGTGCTGCAGATACAGTTTTCATATCTGCAATATCAGCAGTTGTTTTACAATCACTTTATAGTCATTCAAGAGGTGCATTTTCTATGGATCACCCACTCATGTGCTGGCAATGTTAATGCTGCAACACACTTTTACTTCTTTAGCTTGTACATAAAGCTTGTCAAATGTCTAGCTACTTATTTGTGCCTCTGGGAAATCTGTTTACATCAGCTTGAATGTACCTCCTAAAAATACATCTCCAATCAGGAGCAAATAAAATAATAAATTATCAGAATGGATAAAATGAAAATGAACACAGGAGTTATGGTTGAGTTTAGAAGTAAAGGTTCTGCATGTACAAAAACTCTTAACTACGAAAAATTCACAACACAGATAAGAAAGTAAATTAATAGAATTTATTACTAGATAAGATATCTAGTAATAAGATTCCATGACTCTCAACTGTAGAAGCAGGAAATCTGAACTAAATGCAGAAGGCTGGAAACTTTCAGCAGATCAGACAGCATTTGTGGAATGAGGCACAGAATTAACAATTCAAGTCAAAGATCCTTTGTCAAAATTGGAAAATAGAGAAATTAAATTACTTTTATGCTGCAGAGAACGTGGGGTGAAGTGTGGGGGGGGGGGGGGGGGGTGGAGGTAACGTTGAATAGGACAAAGAGAATACCTCTTAACAGTTGTGAAATACAGGGGTTGAAGGAAATGCCGGACAGGTTAGTGGAGCTGAGAAAATCACAATTTAAGAAAAGGCGAGTACCTTGGTCTACTTACAGTAAATGAGTCCAGTTCTGAAAGAAAAGAGAATGGAATCCTTGAAGAAGTTTGGATGGGAAGAAATAGTCAGGATAGTGGTGGGAGTCTGTAGGCTTGTATTTGTTACCACATCCCTTAAACTGGGGATTCAGAAAGGGAGGGGGGGAAACCTCTTCCTTTCCCTAAGATCCATCCCCACCTGTCTGAAAACCTCCACCATCATCCCCATACCCAAGCACAACAAACCCACCACCCTCAATGACTGGCGACCCATAGCATTGACACCCATCATTGGCAAATGCTTTGAGAAGCTAGTCAAGGACATAATCTGCTCCTCACTACCCAACAACCCGAACTCCTTCCAACTTGCCTACCGCCATAACAGATCAACAGATGACTCCATCGCCCACACCCTTCACACCGCCCTCAGCACCTGGACAAGAGGGACACTTATGTTAGGATGCTGTTCATAGACTACAGTTCAGCATTCAACACAATTGTGCCCTCTAGGCTCGCCGGCAAGCTCCTGCACCTGGGGCTGAACCCAGGCCTGTGCACCTGGATCCTGGATGTCCTGATGGGTCGACCCCACATGGTGAGCCCTCATCCTCAACATCGGCGCACCTCAGATGCGTGTCCTCAGTCCCCTCCTGTACTCCCTGTACACCCATGACTGTGTGACCCAACACGACACCAACACCATTGTCAAGTTCGGGGATGACACTACCAGTCGTGGGTCTGATCACCAACGGGGACGAGTCGGCCTACAGAGGGGATAGTCGGCCTGACATGGTGATGCCAGGCCAATAACCTCTCTCTCAACGTCGACAAGGCCAAGGAAGTGATCGTTGACTCCAGGAAGGGGGGGGGGGGGGAAGCATACACCCCCATCAACATCAACATGTAGCGGTGGAGAGCTTCAAGTTCCTCGGTGTCCACATCACAGAGGACCTGACCTGGACCACCTACGTTTCCATAATCACAAAAAAGGCGCCACAGATATTTGGCCTGAACTCCCGGGTCCTCAGGGATAGCTACAGAGGCACCGTGGAGAGCATCCTGGCAGGCTTTATCTCCACCTGGCATGGCAGCTGCACCAGCCACGGCCGAAGGGTCCTGCAGAGAGTGGTGTGGACGGCCTAGCACCTCACAGGGTGCGAGCCGCCCTCCTTCCAGAACATCTACTCCAGGCGGTGCATTGGAAGTCCTGAGGATCATCAAAGACCCCAGGCCTGCTGCCCTCAGCAGAAGGTACTGGAGCATCAACTCCCGTACTACCAGACACTCAAACAGTTTTTACCCCCCAGATAATCAGGCTGCTGAACCAACCGGCCCTTAAACTAACCTGAACTGGACTCGGGTTTGAAGCCTAAATTAAAAGTCTATAATTGCACAAAGAATAGTGGCAGGGTTGAAGATTTGACATAATTTAAAAGAAACAGCTTTTGATAAGTGAGAGGAAGAGAGGGTGAGAGGGAGTGGGGGTGAGGGAGAGCAGAAGGAAGAGTGATGGAGAGGTAGAGAGGGAGAGTGATGGAGAGGTAGAGAGGGAGAGGTAGAGAGGGAGAGGCAGAGAAAGAGAGGCAGATAAAGAGAGGCAGAGAAAGAGAGGCAGAGAAAGAGAGGCAGAGAAAGAGAGGCAGAGAAAGAGAGGAAGAAAAAGAGAGGCGGAGAAAGAGAGACAGTGACAGAGACAGAGAATGAGAATGAGAACATACACAGCAACATTAGCAAGTTTGCAGATGATACAAAAGTAGGTGACTTTGCAGATAGTGAAGAAGGTTGTGAAAAATAGCAGAGGGAGAGGGAGAGGGAGAGGGAGAGGGAGAGAAAGAGAGAGAGAGAGTGAGAAAATAGGGGGGCTTACAAGGAGTAAGCAGCTGGTGAAGCATGAAAAGGGACTTTGTGAAGTGGGGGTCCCGTTGTCATTTGGATTCCTCATTAGTATTGGCATCAGAACATAACTGAGACGGCTTTCAGCTAAGACAGCTTCACAGCCCTGTGAACATCCCACTATTCATGAGCAAAGAAAGCAAATACGAATATTGTGAACAGACTCCTTGGACGCTTGGATGCTGTGTGCCAGTGACAGTCTGGTATATTGTAAAAATATCGAAAGGCAATCTGAGAATTGTGAACCAAGTGGCTAATGTGACTATGGAATCGTGTTAGTGCAGAGTTGAAGTGGAGCACCATGATCATCTAAGGAAAGAAATGAACATAAAGCCATGCAATAGGCCATAAAATTAAAGCAGAGGCTCAAAGATAGGCAAAACAAATAAAAGGTGCCTTACCATGAACATCTCAGTGATAGCTGTAGATCCGAAATTAGGTGGGAAGGAGGAACTCAGGAAATTTATAATCACAAAATTAATGTAAGCACATTGTTGAGGCTGTGTGCAAACTAGTCTCTGGTCACGCATCCTTCGCTCCAGAGATGCTGCCTGTCCCACTGAGTTACTCCAGCTTTTTGGTTCTATCTCTGGTCATGATGGGCTTCATTCAAGGATTGGCCGATAGCTTCAATCAAGATAATTGGTGCATTGGTTTTATTTTTCCCAAATCCCCTGGATTTAGGGAACATTAGATTGGAAAATACAATTTATTATTCGTTTGCCTCCAGATGACCGTTTGATTCTCTTTGATGCTGGCTACCAACCTAATCCAGTATTCTCCCTTTGGTCATTTGTGTATTTTTTAAACATCCCCTCTGGTCTCTCTATGTTTGGCTTCAAAATCTGTAAGTAATGGAGAAGATGGACCAATATGATTTCTGACGAATCCTCCAATATCTTTGCAGAGTAATGCACCAAATGGACTGTGCAAGGCTATGTGACAGGGTACATACTTCCAAAAGGTAGATCTCACACTGCACAAAAGCAATGAAGCAAAACTCAAAAGATTCAGGGTAACCTTTGGAAATAGGTAAGAAACTGTCCCTTGGCAAAAAATAACAACTTCTCAGAACAGGACCTGTGCAGGTGGAGAGATATTTGAGAATATCTTTCTATTTGAAATGTTGAACATATAAATTATGTATGTGTTGTATTACAGTGGTGAAATATTTGAGTAACCACCTTAGGGTGTTGCTATTACAAATGGCTGAAGACATTCTGAGAAAGGAGATAGAGAAAATAAAATTATAGATCTCCCAGATAAATTTGAAGTGACGCTTCTGTCGCCCCTTAAAGGAGTCTATTTCAACCAATGGATTTTTGATTGGATATTCAGCAGAATTTCACTTGATTGAAGTGTTTCCTGTGAACATTTTTTAACAAGCTTTACAGAGCTCAAATCCATCCCGCCAAAAATCTGTGATTGCTGGATCAATAAAAGTTTGGAAATATTTTTGCAATATGTGCACAGCATGTGAATGGTACAAAACATTTCAATATGCAGAATGGCAAGAAATGTGATTACATGAAGTACGTGATCATGAAGTACAGACTTTGCAATGTCCAATGCAGTGTAGAAGTGATACTGTCAAAGCAAATCCTATTAAATTAATGAGCATAAATCTTTGAAAAGCATTACACGTTGGATGCAATGTCAAAAAAGAGGATGGCTATTTATTACATTAGCGTTTCAAGAGTTTGGTATCCCATAAACAACTGAAGAAAATGAGTGTTTGGAAGATTTTAAATCTCATTTAAATATAATCAATTACAGCTTGAAATTAATTGCATCCATACTTTGTTTCTGCTCAAAATAATAAAGTGCGTTATCAAAGAAGCATTACTGAGGCTTAATGATATTACATGGTACAATATAGCTACATCCACAATACCATTATTTGCTTACTAAGCAGGGGAAAAAATTGCTTGCTGATAAAAAATGCCCAAATTTGTTCTCTCCCCATTATGCATTCAATAACATTTAGGTTGATTGTTCAGTAAAGTTTCAACTTTTACATGGTGAAATGTGAGAAACTGCAGACCAACGAGCTTACACTGCTCTTTATAAAAGCAACAGAAAGATATGATACAAAGGCAGTTAGCTGAGGGTGAATCCTGAAATGGCTGAAAAAGCTGTAATCAATAGAACTCTATTTTTAGATCACACAGCATATGAACTAGTGCTTGCTTGCATACATAAGCTTTACAACATAAGTGCTGTTATGTTAAGATAAACATATCGTGGCATTCTGCACTGTATCTTGTTGTAGTACAAAACGCCACAGGAGATCCTTTTTCCCTGTGCATGATCAAACTGTACAACTCTTCCCCCTTTTGTCGTGGGGTAGACTGACTCTCCCCCTCCCCAATCTTTGCACATCCCCAATCCTTTCCACTCATCACTTTAATTCCATGTTTCATGTATCTTGTGTTTTATGACTGTTGGCAGATCAATTTCCCTCTTGGGATAAATTCATTTCTATCTTATAGTTCTCATTAAATGTTAGTCGACAACCATAAAAGATTTTGCACCTATATTTGTACTTAGGATATATTTGAATTTCTAGAGCAAATTAATATTATGTTTTGAGCTACTGAATATGAATGATTGCTACATTTTCCCTATTGGAATTCAGCCCCGTGCAAGGATCGGACTTTCCCCATTTGCTCCTTGTGAAGTCAATTGGTCACATTCAACCTAGCTTCTGGAGATGAAAACAGAAATACACAGCTTGGATCCAAGCTCATCAGACTACTCACAGATAGCAGGATTAGAATGGAATAGAAGTCAGCGTGGACAATCAAATGAAGAATATCAGGCAAATGTAAATGGATCCACTTTATAAATCTGCAATTCCCTAAATTTTCTTGCAGAAGAAATTTAAATTTTAAATGAAATAAGTTATTACAATTTCATCTTTACATAGTTGATAAATGAGTGCCGTAATGGTATACAGCATACATTGCTGAACTACAATCTATAGGATACATGTTAAAACTATCTTTACAAAGTTAAATCCTCCAGAAAATACAAATCACCTATCCATGTCCTCCAGAAAATAAATATCACCTATCCATGTCCTCCAGAAAGAGTCTGACGAAGGGTCTCGACCCGAAACATCACCCATTCGTTCTCTCCAGACATGCTGTCTGTCCCTCTGAGCATTTGTGTCTACCTTCGATATAAACCAGCATCTACAGTTCTTTCCTTTACAAAGTTGAGGTTGGCTTTGAATGATGATGGCTGTAAGCCACTGGAGGAAATTCTAGATCTAACAGCCTGATTCTTAGGTAAATCACAACTGAAACCTCACAGTGATGCCATCACTTGGGAATTATATGCCTTATTTTGGAAAGAAATACTTCATACCATTTGCAACAATGTTTTTATGTGGTCAGTGCTTTTCAAATGGGAAAGAAAAGAAACGTAGAAAAGTAAAATTGAATGCCCACTGCCACTAATGATATAACAGCATGAACAGCCAACATATTATTTCACATCCATGACCAAGGTTTGAATCCCGAAGCACTCAATGGGGTGAAAATGTCTTCTCTCTCCTGGCTATACTGCATGCCTGAACTGCCTTTGAAAAGTTCTAACATTGCTCAAAGGACTATAAGGTTTTCTCACTTGGGAAGGAGAAAAGCACCTCAATACTTAAATAAGAATTCTTTGGAGTGGGGTTCGAGCGAACTATTCAATTATTAGATTACATGAATGATAGCCTTGTTAAACAGAAAACTAAAACATCTCCACACACAAGAATTAATATCCCTATGTTTTACAAAGCATCAGAGCCTATAAACAGAAGAAATCCTTGCCAAGAATTCTAAGTGCAAAGCTTGAGGAAATTCAAGCCTCTCTCTCTAGGTATAACCTGTATTCACATTTTCCCCGCCCCTCATCTGCATTCCTAATCCTTTTTCCCCTCCACCTCTCAAGAGTGAAGCTCGTTCTATTGTAACATGTCCCGAAACGGAACCATGAAATTCTTACTTACAGCAGTACACCAGCTTGAAGAATGGGCAGACACAGTCGTAATTTCAAAGCTGGTTAGATTGTTTAAAGTTGAGCTCAGCCAAAATGCTGTCATCCCTCTAAGGACATCCCGTACTTACATTAAAAGACAAAGAAAAATGTATCCACGTTTGCTGGCAATGTATAGATTGGTAGAAAAAAAAGAACAACAGGGAGGACTCATAAGAATAAGTGAGCGGGAATTTAAAGTGGCAGATGGAACATGGTATGGCATAACGTGATGGAAATAATTTGGATTGGGAAAATAAATCAACCTTTTTTTCCAAGTTTGTGGGAAACTAGTAAATATTGGTACAGAGGAGGATCTGGATGTGTTTGCATTTAAATGCAGAATGTAATTGGGGCGACCAATTTCTACACTAACCTTTATTGCAAGTGGATTGCAGTACGTGGACAAGAGAGTATTTCTACAATTCTACAAGTCTTTGGGGAGCTCACAGCATAAGTGGAACACGCAGTTTCGTCTCCTTACTTAAAGGTGCACCTGCCTTCTGCATTTCTACACTCAAAGGATTTATGGGATTGGTCTCTTTCAAGGGAACAACAGATGCTCAGTTCCTGAGGGTATTTAAGTCTAAATAGTTTTTGGACACTAAGAAAATCAAAAGATATGTTTATTGGGTGGGGCAGCAAAGTGGATAAGGTTGAGGATAGGCAATGGTCACAGAGTATTATGATCTCAATGGGGTTAGGTTAGGTGGGGGGGGGGGGGGGGTACAGCGAGATCTGGGTGTCCTTGTACACCAGTCACTGAAGGTTGGCGTGCAGGTACAGCAGGCAGTGAAGAAAGCTAATGGAATGCTGGCCTTCATAAAAAGAGGATTTCAGTATAGGAGTAGATGGGTTCGTTCTTCTGCAGTTGTATAGGGCTCTGGTAAGACCACATCTGGAGCATTGCGTACAGTTTTGGTCTCCTAATTTGAGGAAGGACATCCTTGTGATTGAGGCAGTGCAGCGTAGGTTCACGAGATTGATCCCTGGGATGGCGGGACTGTCATATGAGGAAAGATTGAAAAGACTAGACTTGTATTCACTAGAGTTTAGAAGGATGAGGGGGAATCTTATAGAAACATATAACATTATAAAAGGTCTGGACAAGCTAGATGCAGGAAAAATGTTCCCAATGTTGGGCGAGTCCAGAACCAGGGGCCATAGTCTTAGAATAAAGGGGAGGCCATTTAAGACTGAGGTGAGAAAAAACTTTTTCACCCAGAGAGTTGTGAATTTGTGGAATTCCCTTCCACAGAGGGCAGTGGAGGACAACTCACTGGATGGATTTAAGAGAGAGTTAGATGGAGCTCTAGGGGCTAGTGGAATCAAGGGTTATGGGGAGAAGGCAGGCACGGGTTATTGATTGGGGACGATCAGCCATGATCACAATGAATGGCGGTGCTGGCTCGAAGGGCCGAATGGCCTCCTCCTGCACCTATTTTCTATGTTTCTATGTAGCTCCTAAACCTCCATGGGATCCAATTATGTTCCTGCTTCTCATGTCTTGATGTGGTTGTGAGACCATAATGACATCATCTTCTCTGAACTTGCATCATTTGCATTACATTTTAACAAGAATCTCGAGCAGAACACCAGAAATCTTAATGCCATATAATTTTATGTAACTGATTAAAACTTATGTACAGTTTAATTACTTGTCAATTATTAAACACAAACTGCAGCTCATTGCTCTCTGCATATCATCTATCTATCCTGAAATTCAATTTGCGGTAAAGAAACTTGCTGACATTGGTAAATACTAACATTTTAATGTTACTATAAACTAATCTTTAGTCTCAGTTTTGCAGCTTAGCATTTGAATGAATGTATCCAACTGACATTAAAATTATGGATTTTGGTTTCCTTGGATGAACATGAACCAATTTATTGTAATAATTTTCTAAAATGCCACAAAACAAAGGTTTCAAAGTCACTCCAGGACATTTTGTTGCCAATTAAAAACTATTAAGGCATTTGCAATATGACAGATGTGATAGTTGTAACACCTACAAAATGATGACCTAGCTTTTGTGATGTTCATTGAGATTGCTGCGTAACTGTGCTTTATGATTTTAAAGGACATCACTTTACTTTATCAGAAGAGTAAAGCATTGCTTCTTAAACAGAGCACTCGCATTGTTAGAGAGAAAACTTGAATGCCCTTTTAATGCAGCAATGTTTATCAACTGCTGAAGAAAGAAGCATAGTGAAGGAAGGTGATATGAACAACACATCACAGCGAAGAACATAGCTGAGACAACTTTATATCCCACTGTGAACTATCCCATTGTGAACCATCTTTGAGAATAAATAAATAGGAGTGTTTTGGAAACCGACAATTTGTTGAAGAGACAGTTTAATAAATTGCAAAAGCATAAACACACACATTGACAATTAAAAAAGCAAATGGTTGAAGTAATTGTGGAGTAGTGCTCGCATGAATTTGAAGTTAAAGCTACTTGTTTGGATAAATTAGATGTAAAGCTTCATAACTGTCAATAAAGCTGAGATGACCTACAGCAGTGACTCCAGTCCAATCACTGAAGATAACTCAGAGACAGGGTCTCGGAGAAGTATGCGCCGAGATCAAACCTTGGCCAGGTCTATGAAGAGTGGGTAATAACAGGGCTGCCAACATTGGGTGAGAGTTGGGAGTGAGAAATTGCGAGAGACCAAGCCCGAGGGAGCGTAGTGACCGGGGGGGGGGGGGGGGGGGGGGGGGGGGGGGTGGGGGGAGGGGGAGGGGGAGGGAAGTGTCCCCCCTCCCATTGGTACGGAACTTTTGCATTTTTCAGCTTGAAATTGTGCAATACGGTGCATACTGTAGCGAGTCTTTTAACTTACACTTGAATGCAATACATATGCTTTAAATTGGATTAGCTATGAATCAGGTTAGAGTAAATTACATTCCTAATTACATTCCACAGTAGAGCCCAGGCTCTGATCAACAGGTGCATCACATGCATGATCTTAGTGTATACATGTATGGAAATCAGATTATAATCAAACACTTGGCCCATGTTGACCAACTTGGGTCTCACTGCACACCTGGTACTACTCCTAGCCTTGACTCTAGTTGCATACCTTCTCTCATTCCTGTCCCTGAGTCCAGCCTTACACCTGCGCCCCCTCCCCCCATTCTACCCTGACCATAGCTGCTTACCTGCTTAGGTTCCCAGTGCTGAACACTCCCCTGGTCCCAGCTTTGATTGCACACCTAGAACTATTCCAGACCTTGACTCTGGATGCAAACTTGGCCTTGCTCCTAGCCCCTTTGCACTGACAATATATCTGGCCCACACATAAAGCCCCATATCTGGCCCCCTGGACTTAACCTATTACGTTCAAGTCCGCAGATGCTTATCTAATACAGTAATCCTTTATGGGGCACTTCAGAGACCAAATTATGGATAACAAAATTTGCTACATTCATTGCCTTCCCTGTCATCTAACATGCTAGTTACTTTGTCAAAGAAGTCATCGATTGGTTGAACACAATTCCCATCCATAAAATTAAACTCACTTAGCTGTATAAGTATTCTGATACAATTTCTTTCATTTTCATAACAAACTGTCCTAACGTCATTTTCACCCCCAATATTTTCAGTATTTTGCTGTCTTCCTCTCAGCTGGGACTTTTCCGAAATGCAAAGTCCAATAACTATATATTTAAGCAATATTATTCCATTAACTGTGATCTTGAGAGTACATAATATTTTCTGTGGTATTCATAACACAACAATGATAAAAATATCTTTGTTTTGATTGCACCTACCAACATGCATACATCATTATATTACAGTTAATATATACTGAGGGCAAATTTTTGTTCCAATACTCCACATTCCCAATTACTTTTACATTGAAGTGATTGAAATCCAAGTAAAGTTTAAATGGCATCATAAAAGTAAAACCTCCAGAATGGATGATATTCATTACGTGGTTGGTTGGGGTCAGTATCAGCACAATTACTATATTAAACTTTGAATCTTCAGATGTCCTGGTTCAAGCTAAAACTAAAGACAAATAATAATCTCCTCACACATTCCCCTGCAGGTATCTCCATCACTCCTTTAAAATATGCCCTTTCTTTGAAAAAGCTCTTAAATATCGCATCTGAATCAGTTTCCATCTGATTACACTCCTTGAGGATGTTCATCTACGTGTTCAATTAATACAACGAGATTGTGGACATTTCTATTCAACCTGTCAAAGGAATTGGGGGGGGGGGGGGGTTAGAAATAGTCAGTGAGGTAAATAGACATAATAATTGAGTGGCAAATGACAATAGTGCTACCTTCCCAATATTTAACTGAAGGAAATAATGGGTTATCAGGGCTGTATGTTACGACAGACAGCCTGACACCTAGCATGTCATTTAATATTACACTTATCCCATCCCCCTGGATATTCTGGATTAATAAATTAAGGTTTTGTCAACTTATTACAAATCAGGCTAATTACAAATCAACATGAAGCGCTGAGCATTGGAATCCAGACGGACAACTGGCCTCAGTTCCCCGCTCACATCTGGCAGTGTTCTCCGTCTGAACCAGGGGCTGCGGAGCGTTATCAAAAGTGGGGAGGCTGAGCGATCACTGATCACTGGCCTTCAGGGTACCCGGTGAGGGAGTGGAGCAATTTGATGTATTAAAATCATGTTTTAGTGCATTGTAGAAGTATGATTTCAATGTTTTTTGTATGAAGTATTTTTAAGAGGTAACTTATTAAGGGGTAGCTTTTACCACACAAAGGGTGGTGGGTGTATGGAACAAGCTACATTATACCTCCACCATGCATGAATGCTTCAAAATCAAGTGATTGGGTTTTATTGCCATATACTCAAGCATAGAAATGTAGAAAATAGGTGACCCTTCGACCCAGCACTGCCATTCAATATGATCATGGCTATTCATCTAAAATCAGTACCTCTTTCCTGTTTTTTCCCCATATCCCTTTATTTCGTTAGCCCCAAGAAGTAAATGTAACTCTCTCTTGAAAACATCCAGTGAATTGGTCTGCACTGCCTTCTGTGGCAGAGAATTCCACAGATTCACAACTCTGCGTGAAGAAAGTTTGTCCTCATCTCAGTCCTAACTGACCCCACCTTTATTCTTAAACTGTGGTCCCTGGTTCAGAACTCCAACATCGGGAACATTTTTCCTGCAGTTACAGTAAGTGAAAATCGAGCAGGCAAGCAGGATGCTTTCTCCAACCACCCCCATTTGAAGTCCACTATCTTCCACCATTTCTACCCAGTGCTTGGTACTTACTTCCAGCAGCCACTAGTTGTCCTCCAGGATGCACCAAGCCGTAGCCTAATCCATGCCGGTCACCTGGACGAATTTGGCACAGAGACTCTCACGGCAGTGGCGCAACGCTTCTGACGCCTTGCACTGAGGCTGCTCCATAGCCGGAGCTGCAGTGAGCGTTCGCCAGACCGGCAAAATCTCACCAGCCCCGCTCCCCGTCCGCATCTGTCCCCGTCGCTGCTTCTGTTTCCAACACTCATGGCCCATGCAGTTGATATGAGTTTTTAAATTTTCGTTGATCACAGAATTTCTCACGACAGAGCGTGAGAAATTTGTGATCAGCATGAGAATTTGGCGAAATGCGTGATTCTCACGCCCAATGCATGGGAGTTGGCAGCCCTGCCTCTCTATCCCCCTCTCTCTCCCCCTCTCCCTCTGCACCTTTTTCTCTCCCCTTCTCTCTCCTCTCTCTGTCCCCCTCTCTCCTCCTCTCTTTCTCTCCCCTCTCTCCCTCCCACCTCACTCCCCCCTCTCTCACCTCACCCCCCTCTCTCCCACTCTCCCTCTCCTCTCTTCCTCCGTCTCTCCCTCTCCCCCCTCTCTCCCTCTCTCTCTCCCCCTCTTCTTTCTTTCTCTCCCCCTCCCCCTCTCTCCCTCTCCTCTCACTCCCCTGCGCTTCCCCTCTCCCCATCTCTCTCTTTCTCCTTCCCTCTCTTTCTTCCCCTCTCTCTCTCCACACACTCTCTCCCCTCTCTCTCTCCCCCCCTCTTCTCTCTCCCCATTTCTCCCTCCCACCTCACTCTCCCCTCTCTCTTTCTCCTGTCTCTATCTCCTCTTTCTCTTTGCCCTCATCTCTCTCTCTCTCTTCCCCCGTTTCTCTCTTTCCCCCTCTCTCTTTTACCACCCCTCTCTCCCCTACCCTCTCCTCCCCCTCTCTTCCCCGTCTCTCTCTTCCCTCTTTCTTCCCTCTCACCCCTCTCTCTCTTCCCCTCCTCTCCCACCTCACTCTCCCCTCTCTCTCTCCCTCTCACTCTTCTCTCTCCCCATTCTCTCTTCTCACCCCCCCCCCCCCCCCCCCCCACTTCTCTCTTCCCCATCTCTCTCTCCCCCTCCCCTTTGAGACTCTCACAGCAGCGGTGCAACGCTTCCGACGCCTCAGACTCCTCCAACGGCCCAGGGACTTGCACTGAAGCTACTCCATGGCCGGAGCTGCAGCGAGCATCGCCAGCCCCGCAAACACTCGCCAGCCCGGTAAACACTCGCCAGCGCCGGCAACCCGCATCTGTCCCCGACAAACACCCGCCAGCCCCGCAAACACTCAACAGCCCGGCAAACACTCGCCAGCCCCGGATCCCCGTCCGCATCTGTCTCTGCTGCTGCTTGTGCTTCCATCCCTCCCTCAGCCCCGGCTCTCCAACACCCGCAGACCATGCAGTTTATCTAAGTTTTGAAAATTTCTTGATCACAGAATTTCTCACCATAGAGCGTAAGAAATTTCTGATCAGCGTGAGGGCGTGAGAATTTGTTAAAATGCGTGATTCTCACGCTCAAAGCGTGAGAGTTGGCAGCCCTGGTAATAACTAAATGCAGCTAGTTGGTTTTGGAAGTTGTGGAAAAAAACTAAAGAGCTCTGTAACTAAAAGAGATGTGAAACTGAAGAGTTAATGAATCTTGTTTGAAACTACTAATGAATTTCAGAATTGTTTGAACTAATTGTGATTAATAATGTATAGTTATTAGGCAAAGTCATTTTCTGGTGTATTTTACTGTATGGTGCATTTAATTGGCAATAGTACTCAGCACACAACGATCAACAGCAATATGATGATAACCAGATAATCTAATCTTGTCTTATTAGTTCAGGCATGCCTCCCACTTTAATTTCAAAATTGCAAATCGGGCCTCTTGTGTTTAGGTTAAAATCTCATCCAAATGATAGGAGGGAGATATTTTTGATTGCCAGCCTAACTTATGTGCACATCACCAGACCGTGACGTGAATTCCCAAATTTCCGTTCTGAGGAAAAACAAACAGAAGCTCTGCGTCCTCTGTTTAGCTCAGGTGGCATAATGCGACCTTGGCAGAACAATGCCATCACACAGATTGGCTCTAATTTGAGATATCTGGTTCAGACGGAGCCCAAATCAGAGCTGAACAAAATAGAGAAAACAGTGTTTTTTAAAGTATCATTGTCCAAGGAAGCTTACCACATATTGTATCCTTCTATCTATCATTCCATGGATAATGTTTGGATTGAATATGAAACATGTTTGAATTTGATGCCTGAAAAATTATTGCATTTTTTACATTTTATTTTTACTGCATTGAATCACCCTGGTGGAACAGTTAATCATAACTATCAAACTGGAAGTGTCCATTAAATCAATATTACACATACTAATGATCAATTTAATATTTGAATAGTGTTAGATTTACTCAACTAGATTATTCAACATATTTTTAATTGCAATAATTATCAAATACAACATCAGGGATATTACCCTGTAGTGTCAAACAAGATGGGGTTGGATTAGATGGAATAATATGTTGCAAGTAATTGAACAACAATAGCGTTAAAGAAGGAACTGCAGATGCCGGCGAATCGAGGGTTACAATAGCATTCATTTATATAATAGCAACAACAATAGCATTCATTTATATTGTACCTTCATTTAACTACGACAGTTAAATGCTCCAAGGCATTTCACGAGACCATTGTTCAAAAACTTATGACAGTACAGGTATGGTAAACTTGTGCAGATGATTATGAGCTTGATTAAACAGTTGAAAGGGTAACCAGAGAGGTTGAGGGAAATGATGGAGCTTAATTGCTTGACACCTGAAAGCAGGGGACCAGAGGTGGAGCAATTAAATTTATGAATTATCAAGAGGCCAGAATTAGAGAAAAATAGATAAAGGGTTACACGCATGAGAAGATAATAGAGGCAGTAAAGAGGAGTAGAGGAATCAAGAACCAGAGGACTTAGGTTTAAGGTGAGAGGGGAAAGATTGAACGGGAAACTGAAGGGCTATTGTTTCATACTGAGGTTGATGGGTGGATGGACGAGCTCCCAGGGGAGGTAGTTGGGGCAGGTACTATAACAATTTCTAAAAGACATTTTGATAGGTACATTAATAAGAAAAACTCAGAGAGTTAGGGGCCAAACGTGAGCAGCGTCGATGGATCATCTTGGTCGGCATAGGCAAGTTGGACCGAAGGACCTGTTTCTGTGCTGTATGACTCTACTCCACGGCAATACTGTGGAACGATTTAAAACCATGCCTTAAAAAATATATTAAAAAAAAAAAATCCAGTTGCAGCTCAACTGTGAGCAACAACAATCATAGAAACATAGAAAAGGAGTAGGCCATTCGCCCTTCGAGCCTGCACCGCCATTCAATATGGTCATGGCTGATCATCCAACTCAGTATCTTGTACCTGCCTTCTCTCCATACCCCCCTGATCCCTTTAGCCACAAGGGCCACATCTAACTTCCCTCTTAAATATAGCCAATGAAGTGGCCTCAACTACTTCTGTGGCAGAGAATTCCAGAGACTCACCACTCTCTGTGTGAATAAATGTTTTCCTCATCTCGGTCCTAAAGGAATTCCCCCTCATCCTTAGACTGTGACCCCTTGTTCTGGACCTCCCCAACATCGGGAACAATCTTCCTGCATCTAGCCTATCCAACCCCTTAAGAATTTTGTACGTTTCTATAAGATCCCCCCCTCAGTCTTTTAAATTTTAGCGAGTACAAGCCAAAACTATCCAGTCTTTCCTCATATGAAAGTCCTGACATCCCAGGAATCAGTCTGGTGAACCTTCTCTGTACCCCCTCTATGGCAAGAATGTCTTTTCTCAGATTTGGAGACCAAAACTGTACGCAATGACCAAAACTGTACGCAATCACAGGAGCAATGGGTGAACGGGCCAAATTAAGACATTACACCACAGAGATTTGGGTGCCAAGTTTAAGGCAACTAGAGTGTAGGAGGCTGCCCAAGAACTACATTGTTGAGTCATTTTAGGAGGCTACAAAAGCATGGATGAGTGTTTCAGGAACAGATGAGTTGAAGTACTAAACAAATGGAAATGAATTCTGCCTGTCCCGCTGAGTTACTCCAGCATTTTGTGTCTACCTTCGATTTAAACCAGCATCTGCAGTTCTTTCCTACACAAATAGAAATAGTTTGTTTGTTTGTGGAAAAATAAATAAGACCATCATCGAGTGGTGAGTGAAGACAACAGAACTTGGTGCTCACTTCCTCTCCAAAGGAAAGAAACAAAAACATACTCTTTCCCAAATTTTGAATGATTAAGTATACACAAAATGCCTTAAAGATTCCATGTATTTTTAAGCATTTGTACCTTTGTTTTGGAGAAATGGCTCACATTTGATAATGGAATATAAATTCTGGTACAGTGGCTTGCAAAAGTATTCATACCCCTTGAACTTTTCCACATTTTGTCACGTTACAACCACAAACGTAAATGTATTTTATTGGGATTTCATGTGATAGACCAACACAAAGTGGTGCATAATTGTGAAGTGGAAGGAAAATGATACATGGTTTCCAAATTTTATTACAAATAAAAAACTGAAAAGTGTGGCGTGCAAAAGTATTCAGCCCCCCTGAGACAATACTTTGTAGAACCACCTTTCGCTGCAATTACAGCTGCAAGTCTTTTGGGGTATGTCTCTACCAGATTTGCACATCTAGAGACTGAAATGTTTGCCCATTCTTCTTTGCAAAATAGCTCAAGCTCAGTCGGATTGGATGGAAAGCGTCTGTGAACAGCAATTTTCAAGTCTTGCCAGAGATTCTCAATTGGATTTAGGTCTGGACTTTGACTGGGCCATTCTATCACATGAATATACTTTGATCTAAACCATTCCATTGTAGCTCTGGCTGTATGTTTAGGGTTGTTGTCCTGATGGAAGGTGAACCTCCACCCCAGTCTCAAGTCTTTTGCAGACTAACAGGTTTTCTTCCAAGATTGCCCTGTATTTGGCTCCATCCATCTTCCCAACAACTCTGACCAGCTTCCCTGTCCCTGCTGAAGAAAAAAAAATCATCCCCACAGCATGATGCTGCCACCACCATGTTTCACAGTGGGGATGGTGTGTTCAGGGTGATGTGCAGTGTTAGTTTTCCACCACACATAGCGTTTTGCATTTATGCCAAAAACTTCAATTTTGGTCTCATCAGACCAGAGCACCTTCCTCCACATGTTTGCTGTGTCCCCCACATTGCTTGTGGCAAACTGCAAACGGGACTTCTTATGGCTTTGTTTCAACAATGGCTTTCTTCTTGCCACTCTTCCATAAATGCCCGATTTGTGGAGTGCATGACTAATAGTTGTCATGTGGACAGAATCTCTCACCTGAGCTGTGGATCTCTGCAGTTCCTCCAGAGTTACCATGGGCCTCTTGGCTGCATCTCTGATCAATGCTCTCCTTGCCCGGCCTGTCAGTTTAGATGGACGGCCATGTCTTGGTAGGTTTGCAGTTGTGCCATACTCTTTCCATTTTTGGATGATGGATTGAACAGTGCTCCATGAGATGTTCAAAGCTTGGGATATTTTTTTATAACCTAACCCTGCTTTAAACTTCTCCACAACTTTATTCCTGACCTGTCTGGTGTGTTCCTTGGGCTTCATGATGCCCAAGGAACATTGTTTGTTCACTAATGTTCTCTAACAAACCTCTAAGACCTTCACAGAACAGCTGTATTTATACTGAGATTAGATTACACACAAGTGGACTCTATTTACTAATTAGGTGACTTCTGAAGGCAATTGGTTGCACTGGATTTTATTTAGGGGTATCAGAGTAAAGGAGGCTGAATACTTTTGCACGCCACACTTTTCAGTTTTTTATTTGTAAAAAGATTTGAAAACCATGTATCAATTTCCTTCCACTTCACAATTATGCGCCACTTTGTGTTGGTCTATCATATAAAATCCTAATAAACTACATTTACGTTTATGGTTGTAACGTGACAAAATGTGGAAAATTTCAAGGGGTATGAATACTTTTGCAAGCCACTGTAAATCAAGGAATTTTACCGTCTGTCGTACAGCCTGCAAATAGGTTCTATGACCCAACTTGTGCATGCCGACCAAGATGCCCCATCTAAGCTAGTCCCATTTATCCACTTTTAACCCATAACCCTCTAAATCATTCCTATCCATGTACCTGTCCAAATGTCTTTTGCATTATGTTTTGTTGTTTTATTAATATTTTATTGTACCTGCTTCAACTACTTCCTTTGGCAGCTTGTTCCACATTCCCACCACCCTTTGTGCAAAGCAGTTTAGCTTAGAAATACAGCATAGAAACAGGCCTTTCAGCCCACTGAACCCACGCTGATCATTGATCACCCAATCAAACTAGTTCAATATTATCCCACTCTCACATCCACTCCCAAAAACAAGAGGGCTTAATTTACACAAGCCTCAATGAGTATACAGACACTGTATCATCATATGTCAGCTTTTGTGAGGACAGTTGCATTCCAACTAGGACCCGGACCTGCTTCAACAACGACAAGCCCTGGTTTCCTGCAGAACTCAGACAGCTCCGCCAGTCTAAAGAGGAAGCCTATTGGAGTGGGGATGCAGACCTCTACAGGCAGGCAAAGTACAAGCTGAGAAGAGGAATCAGAGCTGCCAAGGAAAGGTACTCTGAGAAGTTGAGGAGCAAGTTCTCAGCTAGTGACTCTTCTTCAGTTTGGAAGGGCTTGCAAGAAATCACCAGCTACAAGAGGAAAGCCCCCACTCTTTGGACAATCGTCAGTTGACCAACGACCTGAATGAGTTCTACTGCAGGTTTGACAAGCAGAAACGTAATCCTGGTACCCCCTCCAACCAACACAGCCAGACCCCAGTTTGCAAAGACTGGACCCTTCAACACCCACTCCTCCCCATTCACCACTTCACACCTACTTAAAGCAAGACTCCTAGTCTGAAAAGTCTGAACTCTTTCCCACCCACCCCTCTCCAATCACCATTGCACACCCAATTACCCATCCCCTCCGTGCTGCACAACATCACTTCTCCATCGTCAACAATAAAAATAGAGGAGTGGAGAGGCTGTTCAGAAGACAGAAAAGCCGAAAATCTCCAGGACCGGACAATGTTTCCACCTCTATTCTCAAGCTCTGTGCTGAACAACTGGCACCGGTCTACACAGACATTTTCAACCAGTCCCTGCAAACCTGTATTGTCCCTGCCTGCTTCAAAGTCTCCACTATTGTCCCTGTACCCAAAAAGGCAAGAATTACTGGTCTTAATGACTACAGGCCTGTCACACTGACCTCTGTAGTCATGAAGACCCTTGAAAGGCATGTGCTGACCAAGCTGAAAAATATCACAATCCCCCTGCTGGACCCTCTGCAGTTTGCATATCGGGCCAATAGATCTGTGGATGACAAAGTCAACCTGGGCCTGCACTTCATCCTCCAGCACCTAGACCGCCAGGGGACTTATGCAAGGATTTTGTTTGTTGATTTTAGCTCTGCATTGAACACCATTGTGCCAGAGCTACTACAGTCCAAACTTTCCGAGTTGACTGTGCCAGAACCCCTCCGTCAGTGGATCACCAGCTTCCAGACAGCATGTGAGGCTGGGAAAGCACATCTCTGACCCGCAAACCCTCAGCATAGGAGCACCGCAAGGCTGCGTACTCCCCTCTCCTCTACTCTCTCTACGCCAATGACTGCACCTCCACTGACACCCTGTCAAGCTTCTCAAGTTTGTGGATGACACAACCCCGATTGGACTGATCCAGGATGGGGAAGAATCCTGCCTACAGACAGGAAGTGACACAGCTGGCGGCCTGGTGCCATCGCAACAACCTGGAGTTGAATGCTATTAAGACGGTGGAATTGATAGTAGACTTTAGGAGAGCTCCCCCTCCTCTCACCCCCCTCACCATCAACAACACCACAGTCACATCTAGTGAGTCTTTTGAGTTCCTGGGAATCATAATCTCCAAAGACCTTAAATGGGGGCCTACCATCGAATCCACAGTCAAAAAGGCACAACAAAGGATGTACTTCCTGCGGCAGCTGAGGAAGCACAATCTGCCACAGGCAATGATGGTCCAATTCTATACGGCCATCGTAGAGTCTGTTCTCACCTTCTCCATCATGGTCTGGTTTGGCTCGGCCACCAAGCATGACATCCGAAGGCTGCAGCGAATCGTCCGAACAGCTGAGAAGGTTATTGGCTGCAACCTTCCCTCCATTGATGAACTGTACACTGCATGGGCCAGGAAGCGAGCGGGTAAGATCATCTCTGATCCCTCTCACCCGGCCACAAACTCTTCGAATCGGTTCTGGAAGGCGACTCCGGACTGTCAAAGCTGCCACAGCCAGACATAAAAACAATTTTTTTTCACGAGTAGTAGCTCTACTCATAACCAAAAATCTGTAGTCTCCTTTAGCTCTGGTATTTTATTTAATTCACATGTTTAATCAATAATGTTATATTATTAATGTTTAATGTTTTATGTGTCATTCTTAACTGTCACTGTATGTCGTTGTCACTTGTGGGCGGAGCACCAAGGCACATTCCTTGTATCTGAATACTTGGCCAATAAACGTATTCATTCATTCATTCATTACAAAGGCCAAATTATGCTTAAGACCCGCACGTCTTTGGGATGTGGGAGAAAACCCAAGCGGCCTCAGGGATACACCTACCACAATGTGCGGCTGCACCTACCATAGTACCAATCTGAACGAATCCCATCAGCCTGCACAGGATATGTATCCTTCCATTCTCTGCATATAGCCTTTTAAACATTGATATCCCATCTGTTGGCTAAGTGTTCCAGTATCGCTCATTCTCCGTGTAAGAAAAAACGTGGTTTGCAAATCTCCTTAACCCCCCCCCCCCACCATCACCTTTCACTCACCGTCTTAATCCTCTACTATTTAACATTTCCAATCTGGGAAAAAGACTGACGATTGCCCCAATCTAATCCAATCACCATCCTGGTAAACCTCTTCTGCATCCATTTTCCCCACTCCTTGCAATAGTGTCGTGACCAGAACTGAACAGAATAATCTGAATACGGTCTAACAAGAATTTTATACAGCTGCAACGTGAATGTGGCATTAGCAAGGTCTTATACAGCGCCAACATGTTGATAAAATGTTGGGTGTTAATAGAAGGACATTAAATTTGTGTGCGGCAATGACACCAATGACACTCCTAATGCTTTGTCACTGTGATAAATGCACAGATTATTGAATGAACGAGCAGAATCACCACAGCCTATAAATTCCACAATCCAGCATATCCCTTGCTCTCCTATCAATGACAAACTGGGTGACAAATGTTTGTTCAATGCAGAGTGCTAGAAATATCACTAGAGATACTTAAAATGAATTGCCAAACTGGGAAGACTAGCATCCTCTACAAAGTACTCCCAGGACTAACTCTGCAGCACTGCCACATCCAGCTGTATAAAATTCAACAAATTAGAGGGGGTGGCTCCGCAAACATCTTACGTGTACGTTTTCTGCAGAACACAGTACGCATTCAAAAGTCAGGTTTAAGAAATCATATCTTGTGCTGACAACATGATCCAAGCTCTTGAGACTCCTACTGTCACAAAAGCCAGTCTTCAGCCAATTTGATTATTTCCACATTATCACTGAACATTGAGCAAAGGATACCACACTATTGCAAAGAAGTAAAGACCTATGCATAAAGTAGCTAACCTGGAACACTGGCACCTATCTGAAGGCTGCTCAGATATGCCTTGCCGACAAGAAGAAATCCACTTTGGCCAATGATTACCTTTTCTTGCATTCAGTGGCCTTACCACAGGGAAATATGCCCACTGTCCACAATTGACTAGAAACCTAACTGGATCAGCCACATGAATAACATGCTTGCAAGATCATAGTCACAGCATGAACTTCATGTTCTTCTTCAAGTCATAAACTATCTTGAGATGGATGGTGCTGCAGTCAAAATTCCGGAAATCTCAAATAGCATTGTGAAAATAGTTTTGCCACATACAGTGTAGCGTTTAAGGCAGCACTTCACCACGAGCTTCTCAAAAGGTAATGAGAGATGGGCATTAAACGTTGCCTTTGTCCGCAACATAGAAACATAGAAAATAGGTGCAGGTATAGGCCATGCGGCCCTTCGAGCCTGCACCGCCATTCAATATGATCATGGCTGATCATACGACTCAGTATCCCGTACCTGCCTTCTCTCCATACCCCCTGTCCCTCTAGCCACAAGGGCCACATCTAACTCCCTCTTAAATATAGCCAATGAACTGGCCTCAACTACCTTCTGTGGCAAAGAATTCCAGAGACTCACCACTCTCTGTGTGAAAAATGTTCTCATCTCGGTCCTAAAAGATTTCCCCCTTATCCTTAAACAGTGACCCCTTGTTCTGGACTTCCCCAACATCGGGAACAATCTTCCTGCATCTAGCCTGTCCAACCCCTTAAGAATTTTGTAAGTTTCTATAAGATCCCCCCTCAACATCCACAATAGAAAGAAGTACATATAGAAAATATAGATCAAACATGGAAGGATCAATGTCCCTCTGCGACATCTTCGCTATAACTAACAACCTGTTCAGCTTTGAAATTAAATGGAAATTGCTTTAAGATTCACTAACTTTCTTTCATCATTCGTTTGTATTTCTCAATGTTTCAACATGCTTGCTGAACGAGATCATGAAGCATGGGTGGAAAAATAATGAGGTTCATCTATCTTGTTTTATGGAAAATGCAAAGGAGATAAATCTCATTCAAGAAGCAATACATTTCTAATATAGAACATGTGAATTTAAGCTTGATCATACTGAAAGCATTCATCAGATTTTTCTAATGAGAAGATTTCGACTTTCACCTTAACTCTACTACTCATCCTAAAGTATGCGCGGCGTGTTTCAAGCGTTCCCTGTGTATATTTCAACATTCCAGATTCTGCAGATTTTTGATTTCTCAAATTACAGTACCCCAAGAAAATGGTTAGACTGAAAATCAATAAATCCAAGGACCCAACCTCGCAGAGTTTTGAAACACGGAGTGATTGGGAATTCTTTGAGGAGGTAACCAGTAAGATAAATATAACACGTTAAGATTTTCAGAAAGCTGTCCACAGAGTCCCTCACAGGTCAACGAGAACACACATGGAACTGAGAGTTTTAAACTGCCACGGATTGAGAATTAGTTAACAGCCATAGATAAAGAGTGAGAATAGATCTTGCTCTTGCTGACCAGCTGTGATTAGTAGATTATAAATGTGATTGATGCTTGGAGCTCAACTATTCCCAAGTTACATTAATAATTAGGGAGGGAGTCAAATGTCGTATTTCCAAGTTTATTAACACCACAAACTAGGTGAGATTGTAGCTATGGAGAAGGACTTAAAGAAGGTAGACAGTCGGAACCTTTTTCCAAGGATGGAAAAATCAAAGACCAGAGGACATAGCCTCAAGGCCTCAAGGGGGAAAGTTTAAAAGAGATGTGCAGGGCAAGTTTTTTTTTAAACACGAAGGGTGGCGAGTGCCTGGAATGTACTGCTACAGTTGGTGGATGACGCAGCTACGATAGTGGCATTTATGAGATGTTTGGATAGGCATATGGATATGCAGAGCAAGGAGGGATATGGTTTATTTGCAGGCAGGTCCCTCGTCCAACTTGTTTCCTTTTGTATCTATCTTCAGTTTAAACCGGCATCTGCAATTCCTTCCCACACACTATTTCCTTCTCAGATCTGATGAAAGGTTCCAGACCTTTATTTCAGATTTCCAGCATCTGCGTTTGTTTTAATGATTTTGAATTAATCAATATTCCCCTCCCATAACTTGCAGGTGGCGTCAGATTCATAGTGCCTATAAATGTAAACTGACCTGATATAATAGTTTGCCTCTACAGAGTGTGTTGCAGCACATACTTAGATCAGTTCTGCCATCAATTCAAAGGGTTCTTTCACTGAGAATGGTGCAACATTTCATCTATCTTGAGCTGAATGCCTTTCTTAAGCTATTCCATCTTTCTCAGTGCCTAATTAAATGAATCATCTTTAAAATATGCCAGTAATTAAATTACAATGAATGTTTTAAGATTCCAGATCAGGTTTCTTTGCAAAGTCTGAAGTAATGACTATGAAGGAGAATGAAAATGGGGTAGAGGGCAGACATTTTACAACCTATTAATTTACGACTCTGTGAAAGCAGATATGATAGTGGAGGTTAAGAAGCTTTTGGAGAGGCACATGTAAATGTAGCGATTGAAGTGAAAGAAAGCGTGTGCAGGCAGGGGAGATTAGTTTAATTTGGCATCATTGGCCGGTGCAGGCATGGTGGGCCAAAGGACCTGTTCCTGTGCTGTACTATGTTCTATGCAAATGTTTTCTTGATCTTATTTCCAAATACCAGAAATTACCTTATACTAATTTTCTCCCCGCACTGAATACATTCTGCCATTAAGACTGATCACATCCATCTGCAGGAGCAGCATTCAGGAAAAGGACAGCACAAGAATGGCAATACAGGGTTGCCAACTTTATAATGCAAAGAGAGGGGTGCAATTTTCAGAAAAAAATGTTCAAAATCCAGGATCAATATTTAAACTGGTGACTTAATCAGAATTTTAGTTTTTAGAAGAGGTACATTTCCACAGATACAATATTGGCGTCTCATAGGCTTTTAGATAGGCAAGTAGATATGCAGGGTATAGAGGGATGTGAATCATGCGCAGGCAGATGTGATTAGTTTATCTTATAATTATGTTCGGCACAGACATTTTGCTCCGAAGGATCTGTTCTTGTCCTTTATTTTTCTACATTCTATGGTTACCAAAGTTCAGCCAAAAGACTCACTCATAAAAAAAGCTACATATGCCTCTTGTATTTAGTAAAAATGCAATCTCAGAATAAATTGTTGCAAATATTCATTCATAAACCCCTCTGCACAATCCCAATTGGTGACATTGTGATCAATGTATTGGTTGATAATATTTTTGAAAGAAAAGCATATCCAAACACATTATAGAATATGGCAGCATTTATTTAAAATGTGGCAGCTTTAAGATGTGAGCTAGATTCTAGGAAATTCAACCACATCATAAGGATATGAATTAGTTTTCACAATCACATTTGGGGTTTGCGTCAGAGAAGGACCAGAGTGCTTCAAGACAGCTCAGCAGACAAGTTCATTACTGGATCTATGGACTGATTGCCAGAGGTTATCTTCATGACAGTTACAGTCCTGCAATTAATAGCAGCAAGCCATATCCTCAAGGTTCTCCTGTTGTGTATGCCACTATTTCCTCATCAGTTTATTGTGCTCTGGAGCACATCCTTTCTGGAACCCATGCTGTCCAAACACAAAGCACAGCCAAAGCACATTTGGAGTCATTATTATTTATCTTCTGTTACCATGATAAACACAAGCCGTATTTTTTTTTAAAAGGAACTAAGTTATAATGCCCACCAGGTGGAATTATCAGCTCTGCCCCCTGCTGTCAAACAGCTATTTCCCCAGGCTGAATACAAATGAGCATGACAATCGGCACTGGAGACGGCTAAATCTGCTTACAACTGTTTCATTGTTACGTAATTCAATGGATGCTCAAAATAATTCTCTTTTTTTTATTATATAAGCAAATGTTAGATTCCTTCAAGCAGTGGTTAAGTGTCAGCCATGGCTCCGTTTGTGGAATCCTGTAGAGACTGAAGACTGGAGGCTCACATTCCTCTTCAAAAGGCAGACTTTTCATTCATAATACTGAGGGAGCCTGTGTTGTTGATGTTTTGCAGGTGAAACTAATGGAAATGTAAAGTGCAAATACTGCATCTGAGTACTATAAGGCTCTTAAAGAAAGCAGTGGTAGAGAGGGACAAGCCCACGGAGGATATAAAAACAAGGATAAGAGTTTTGAATTTGACAATGCTTTCTGACAAACAACATAAACCATCAAAGATTGACACTAAACGCTGGAGTAATGCAGCGGGACAGGCAGCATCTCTGGAGAGAAGGAATGGGTGATGTTTCGTGTCAAGACCCTTCTCTTGAGTCTAAAGAATGGTCTTAACCTTAAACGTCACCTCCAGAGATGCTGCCTGACCCGCGGAGTTCCTCCAGCTTTTTGTGTCTATCTTCGGTTTAAACCAGCATCTGCAGTTCCTTCCTAAACATAAATCATCAAACACTTGGGAAGAAAACAAAATGTTGTGTCTATTAAGACATGGGAAGCGGTTTTGGATGACCTGAAGTTTATGGAGAATTGAATAAGGGAAGCCAGCCAAATGTGTTGCAATGATACTACAGCATGGGAAAGGGTTTCTACAATAGATAAGCTGAGGCTATGGTGACGTTAATCAATATCATAGGGATGGTTATAGTTTTTTAGTTTCATGATGCCATGAATATTTGCTCCAAAGCTCACATTTAGATCAAAGGCGATGAGCAATCTCCTTCACGTTCATGCCCATTGGTGGTAATGTAGCTGTGCCATTGATGTACATGTGACACTGACACCGTTTTCAAATTTGCTGTTGATGGACAAAGTTCTACAAGTTGATGAAGGAGCAGGCAGCATGGCAGGACATTCTCTAGTTAGCTCAGAATGGACCCGGACTACAGTAACCCACTCAATTGTACACCACTGGGTATAACTTCACTGCTCTCCTTCAAAGTTATGCTGTGGATCTTTTATCATGTTGGAGAGATGCTGCAAGGCTTGAAGAGATCACATAAATATAGGAGTTAAAGATGTGAGGAATTTGAAAGTCTGAATAAGAATTGTAAAACTGAGAGGGTACACAAAAGGCTGGAGAAACTCAGCGGGTGCAGTAGCATCTAAGGAGCGAAGGAAATAGGCGACGTTTCGGGTCGAGACCCTTCTTCAGACTCTAGTCTTAAAACTGAGATATTGCTTACTGAAATCCAAAGTAGGCCACCAAACATGAGTGAAATATGGCTTGGTGCAAGTTTGCAGATCAAAAGTACTGAATGACCTTGTGTACAAAGAATACATCAAGAGCCTCCTCCAATTCTGGCGCTCTGGTTATCCTTGAATTTAGAGTCTAACTTGACAGCAAACTTCAACCACCAAATCTCCAGTTCTGGAATTCCCTCTGTAAACTTTTTTCTTTTCCCCATTAAATGTCCCATAAAATCTACGCTTTATTGCAGCTTTTAATCATCTGCCCTCATAACTTTCATGCAGCTCAGAGCTAAATTTTGTTTGCCAAAAACAATAGATATCAGAAAAGGTGATCCATCAAAAATATTAATTTTGCTTCTCTCCCTCTTTAGATGACTATTGAAACGATGAGAACCTCTACCATTTCCTGATTTAATTATATATTTGCAGTGGATACAGTCAAGAAAAAACGTGTTAAAAGAAAAATATTTCAGCCAATGAATTGTCCAAGGCATGAGAGAGAAAGAGAGACCGATACAGAGGATACAGCAGGATAAAATTTCAGACATATATCAGCAGTGGAAAACACACAAAACTGCATTGCTTGCTTTGAAATTAGATAAAATATGTGCAATTCCATACAAAGTACTCCTTTCAAATAAAGCCAGTAAAAAAACATCAAGAAGGAAGAATCATTCAGATACACTCAATTGAGCATGATATATTGTATCGCTGCTTGAGCAATCTTAACTGCAGATGTGACCTACTTTTATGGAATGATCTATCGAACCATACAATCTATAACTCCTAACAGCCATGAATTGTGCCAACCATATGTCTGACTGTAACGCTCAGAAATATGCACTCTTCGCATCTTGTTTACTGATGTATATATTGAACAATTTATTCCGTTTTACAAGTGGCAGAAAAATTGGTATCAAGGTATCTACTGGCACTGGTTTGCTGTAAAAATAATTAATGTAAATAGGAGAGCATATCAAATTGCATATTAAAATATCTTTGTATTTATGCACTTACTGGTAGTATATGTTGATTCACGGAGCTATTTCAATGAGCCATTCAATGCACATCATTGGACTGAACATTCACTACATTCTTAGCCATAATAAAGTAGTTTGACCTTGTATTATTAAACATATTAATTGTGCATTATAAATAGCAGAAACTTTTATAACTACATATATTCACGATCTGACAAAGGTTATCAATTTATACACCACATTCAACATGGAAGTACTCCCTACATTATGCGTAAAAAGGTAGTCAAGGCTCTGTTGTCAAACTAGCACTGCCTTTTCTTGGATCAGATGGCAATGGGCAGCAAATCAATATTAGTAGATGCAGAAAAGAAACATTAACATTCACCTTTCAGATGAATGACTGAAAAAAATAATCTGCAGTGATTCTGTACGCGAGTGATTGAGTCAGTGAGTGCAAAGGAAAAGGATTGAGAAGGAAAGGAACTCCTTACATCACCTTCCCCTTGTCATAGCGTTATGCAGCACAGAAACAAGTCTTGCAGCCCATTCCATCCATGCTGATTAAGATGTCCATCTAAGCTCCATTTGCCAGTGTTTGGTCCATATCTCTCTAAATCTTTCCTATCGATATATCTGCCTTTGAAATGTCATTTTTACTTACCTTTTAGTACCAGAAGAGGTATACCTATTACTAAGGTGAATGGCCACAGGGGAAATTTGTACTCCTTGCCTACATCCTTGACTTTTCCTGATGGTCACCCAACTACCTGCAGCCTGCATCTTAGGTGTGACCTCCTCAATAAAACTCCTATCTATGATGTTCTCAGCATTACAGATGATCTTGAATATCTCCACCTCCAGCTCCTTGACGTGGTCAGTCAGGAGCTGCAGCTGGGTGCACTTCAACAAGTGTATGCACCAGGAACAATGGTGGCACTTTTAGCCAGCAAGTTTATGTCCAATGTACTGCCCCATAGTATTGATATGAATTTTACTTCGGAGTCTCGTGAGTGACTTCGTGAAGACCCCGCCAGCACGCATGCGCGACATATCGTCGACCGCATGTGAAGCGACAGGCAGGGAGGAGGGTCACTCCTCCACCGGAACAGACCTGCAGGTAAGGTTTTTTCTTTCAGGGACTCTGTGGGACAGAGTACCCCACAAACGGGCTGCATCAAGAGACTGACTGCGGACTGCGGACCGTGGGCAGTCAGCGGCGGCAGAACTCACCTCAGAAGTCGGGCAACCCGTTGACCTGGCAGGGTCTGGGCTCAGACTCGCCATTCGCAGGTAGCGACGGCAGAACAGCAGACCCGACTTAACACCGCAGCCCGCAGGAACACCGTGGACTGGAGGCTTCAATACACCGGGGAGTCGGGCAGCCCGTTGACCCAGCAGAGTCCGGGCTCACAGACTTGCCGTTCGAGGGTAGCGACGGCAGAGCGACAGCCCGACTTAAACACCACAGCCCACAGGATCACCGCGGACTGACGACGACGCTACCTGGAAGTCGGGACCTCCGAGACAGAGTCAGGGCCCCGACTCAAACGCAGGCGGCACAACGCCTGGAAGTGGACCCGGCGGGGTTCGGGCTCACAGACTAGCCGTTGGAGCAGGAGTGTGGACACCATGGGTCTCCGAGCAGACCCATGGCAGTACCCTTTACAGGGCTGCCAAATGTTCACCCTCTTCACAGGGGAGCATAAGGAGTCAGGCCTAGGCTGACTCTGAAGGAGGGAATCGCATTACACAACGTCCGGCTGGGGGGGTGAGCGCTGCTCCACCAGGGGCCAAACCTGACGGAAATATGACCAACAGGTAAGTTGTACTAACCTTGAGTTGGTTGGGTTTCTGTATTGTTTAAATCCCTTACAGAAACTTCGTAATGAAGAAAACGAGCAGTAAGAAGGCTGCTCCAAGCATGCCATTGGAGACCACGGGACTTCGGAGCGAGGTCGGCGGCCAATATTCCCGGAGCTGACCGTTGATTTCCGGCAGCACCCGTACCTCGGGCCGAGAAGACAGCGCAGTAGTCGGGGAGCCCCGCACGGTCGGGACCCGACTCTCCACCGCAGCAGTCCAGGGAGCTGCATACTGGCGGTAGGACTGCGCGGGATCAGGGTAGCTAATACCCCGACTCCCCACCATTTCAGTCTGTACGAAAACAGACCAGCGCAAAAAAGTGCGGATGATGGGGCCAGGTTAAGGGACAACCCGACACACCACCACATCAGTTTGCAAGAGGGCGGACTAGTGGCAAAACCGCACAAGAGTCGAGTAGCCCCGTTGGAGCGGCTGGCACCGACTCTCCACCGCTTCAGTTCGCTAGATTGCGGACCGGTGGCAGGAGCGGCTGGCACCGACTTTGCGTCCCATCAGTCCCGAAGACACGTGACTGGCGACAAGCCCGTGTGGATGTCGTGTAGCCCCGCTGGAGCAGCTGGCACCGACTCCTCACCGTCGCAATAGACAGGCGGAAAAACCAACAGGAGGTTGTGTAGCCCCGCAGGAGTGGCTGGCACCAGCTCTCCACCGCTTCCGTCCGGAAGACCGCAGACAAGCGGCAAATCCGCGTGGGAGTCGTGTAGCCCCGTAGGAGCGGCTGGCACCGACTACCTACCTCAATCCCTTAGACATCACCTCGACGAGGTGCGGACGGTAGAGGCCCCATTTGTTCATCAGAACTTGGGGAAGACGACTTGCCGTCTGCAGATAGCGGCGGCGGTCGCATAGCTCGAATGGAGCGCATGGTCGAGCAGCTGCTCGAAAGGGACCTACTCCATCAGGAGCGTGCGTCCCTAGGATCCCGAACATCAACGGCAGGGACCATGACAGGGCTGTCCAATATCTCTCCCTCCTCAGTAGGGAGCGCCAGAAGTCAGGCACTAGCTGACTTCGAAGAGGGGTTGGCTGAAGTTGCAAGGGATGCAAGAAAAGGAACTTCTGGAAATGGTGTCTAAGTTCGCTCAACCATCCCAGAAAGGGCAACCTCTTCAGCCAAGGCTAGCGGCAAGCATAAACTACCTGACAACACACCAATTACAGGAACAGGTAATTTCGGAGACCACAAGCAAATACATGGCCCGGAAAATTGCGTGCCGCTGAACGTCCATACCGTGAACACACCCATATGGGGAAACATCAGCCCTGGGATAGGGTCACAGGGAAAAATTAAAAAAAAAAATCCTGAAACTACTGACCTCAGGCATCACTGCGTTTGCCAGGTCAGACGACGGTATGGACATGACGGAAGAGCAGCAGGATGCATCCATGAAGCGTATGCTCTGCAATACACAATATGAGTTCAATTGCTTCGGGAAAGCTCTATCCGTCCTACACTCAACCCCAAAAATTGCAGGTTTGTGTAAGGCCACCGCTACGCCACCACCAAGACAGTTGTTTGGTGATGACCTGCCCAAACAGGGGAAACACCTAGACGAGGAAGTTAAAGCGGTAGGTTTGATAAAACTGCCTTCCTCTGGCAGACCTCCAGCGTATCGTCGGCAGCATCCATATGCAACATCTAACAGGCCCGGGTTCAACCCGATAGAGTGACGGGAGCAAACCCAAAGGTCGCGCCTTATCATCAGAGGCCTGTTTAAGCCAAGGCCCACAGCGACCAGCCTGAAAAATGCGTCAACCCTACACCCCAGCAACCCAAGAAAGGACAGAAACATGTCTGTCTACAGATAGACAAAACCAGAGTGTTGGTATATTAAACCATATGGGTGGTATAAGTCGATATATTGGGATGAATTGGTAAATAACTTGGCACTGGTGCATTGAAATATTTTGATATCAGCAACATACATTCCAGGTAAGCTTAATACAGTGGCGGACACCAGGCCATGAGTATTCAAGGACAACACCAAGTGGATGTTGAACCCCCAAATATTTGCTAATATTATAGTTAAGTATGGAACACCAGATATCGACCTCTTTGCGTCCAGGTTGAACCATCAGATACCAACATATGTCTTGTGGGAGCTAGATCCTGGGGCAGTAGCGATGGATGTGTTCTCTCTACATTTGGGGAAAATTGTTCTTCTATGCAATTCCCCCTTTTCTGCCTCATCAGTCGGGTATTGCTAGATTCTGCATCAGGGATTCTGATAATACCCGTCTGCCACCCACAGCCATGGTTCCCAGTGGCCCTCGACATGGTAAAGAAACCATGGGTGCAGGGTCCTAAATGCCCGAACCTACTGATACATCACATATCAGGGGAGAATCATCCGTGCCGTGGTCATCTGAACCTGTTGGCTTGCAGGTTCTGAAGAGACCTTTGCTGGAATTCGGGCTGTCGAACAGGACCATGGATATCGTCACGGCATTGTGCAGAGAGTCCACGAGGGAGCAGTACCTTATCCATATAAGGAAATGGGAGGCCTTCTGTTCCAGGACTAATATCACCTACGACTCTGCCACCATCACAGATGTGCTGGAATTCCTCGCAGGCCTTCACTATGATGAGGGCCTCAGCTATAGTGCCATCAATAATGCCAGAAGCGCATTGTCATACCTAGAAACATAGAAAATAGGTGCTGGAGGAGGCCATTCGGCCCTTCGAGCCTGCACCGCCATTCAATATGATCATGGCCGATCATCCAACTCAGTATCCAGTACCTGCCTTCTCTCCATACCCCCTGATCCCTTTAGCCACAAGGGCCACATCTAACTCCCTCTTAAATATAGCCAATGAACTGGCCTCAACTACCTTCTGTGGCAGAGAATTCCAGAGACTTTCGGAGACTTCCAGACTTCCGGAGAATTCCAGAGACTTACCTCACTATCGGAGTAGGATCCCATCGGTTGGTGTCAAAACTCATGAGGGGTATTTTAATTCTTACCCTCGTAGACCACGATACAATATGACCTGTGATATTGGGGTAGTGTTGTCCCTACTCAGGAGTTGGTCACCAGTTTCGGAACTCCCACTGGCCAAACTCACCTACAAAGTGGTGATGCTAATGGCACTTATACAGCTCAGCGGGTCCAGACCCTCCACAAACTAAACTGGACAGGATGGTCTCGACCCCTACCAAGGTAACCTTTTTCATTGATGAATTACTGGTACAACCGGTCTTAAATTGGAATTCCGTGCACATCCCATTGATGTACGCCTCTGTATAGCCACTTATCTCCGACATTATATTAATGTCACACAAAATTTTAAGGAGAATGGAAACAGGTCTATTCATCAGTTTTTAAAGCCCACATCACAGGGTAACTGTGCAGACAATTTCCAGGTGGCTCAGGGTGGTGTTGGATGCAGCAGGGGTAGACACTGATATTCAAATCTCATTCTACCAGGGCTGCGTCCACATCAGTGGCGAGGACCATGGAGGTACCCATGGACCATGTCCTCGCAACTGTGGGCTTGGCCAACGGAGATGCGTCTCAACGGTTTTATAACAAACATGTGGCCACTCCTGCGACGATTGCAGATACTGTTTTAAGTTCTGTTCCCTGAACAGTTCCCGAACTCAGGGATTTTTTGTTTGTATTAATGAATACATTATTGTTTTTCAGCTCTGTTACAAGTCTGAAATACGTTAACACATTTCCTCCATCAGTTATTACGGCAGTGTGTGAGCATGGACGTGGTCCAAGGCATGAAATCACGGAGCTTTGAAATCTTCACGAAGTCACTCACGTGACTCCGAAGTAAAATAGTAAGATTAAACGAGAACTTACCAGTTTGAAGTTTGATCATTATTTTATGAGGAGTTACGGTGAGGGATTTCGTGCCCTCCGCTCCCAACCCTCTATCATAAGGTCAACTGGTATATGGTTTCTCTTAATCTTACTATCTCCAGTCAGTTCTGCTATCTGTGATTTCACACCGCTGTTTTGAAGAATGTCGCGCATGCGTGCTGGCGGGGTCTTCACGAAATCCCTCACTGTAACGCCTCATAAAATAAGGATCAAACTTCAAACTGGTAAGTTCTCGTTTAATCTTACTATTAAAACATACAGTACCTGTAAAGGGGACTTAGCGTGAGTTAGAGATTTAAGACTGGAAATGGGTAGTTTATTTTTTTGTAACCAAAGTTATCAACGTATAATTTTTTGTGCGTTGGTGAACAAAATATAGTGGCACAGCTGGTAGACTTGCTGCCTCACACACCAGGGATCTGTGTTCGATCCTGTCCTCAGGCACTGTCTGTGCTGAATTTGCACATTCTCCCTGCAAGCGTGTGGGTTTCCTCCCACATCCCAAAGACGCATTGGCTTTGTAGGTTAACTTGTCTCTGTAAAATTGCCCCTAATGTGTAGGGAGTGGGTGAGGAAAGTGGGACAACAGAACTTGTGTGAATGGGTGGTAGACAAAATAGCTGGAGAAAATCAGCGGGTGAGGCAGCATCTATGGAGCGAAGGAATAGGCGACGTTTCGGGACGAGACCCTTCTTTAGACAGATGTCGGGTGATGGGAAATAGAAAGGAAGAGGTGGAGACAGTAGGCTGCGGGAGAGCTGGGAATGGGAAGGGAAGGAGGGAGAAAGCAAGGACTACCTGAAATAGGAGAAGCCAATGTTCATACCACTGGGGTGTAAACTACCCAAGCGAAATATGAGGTGCTGCTCCTCCAATTTGCGGTGGGCCTCACTCTGGCCATGGAGGAGGCCCAGGACAGAAAGGCTGGATTCGAAATGGGAGGGGGAGTTGAAGTGCTGAGCCACCGGGAGATGAGTTTGTTTATTGCGAACTAATTGGAGATGTTGTGCGAAGCGATCGCCAAGCCTGCTCTTGGTCTCACCAAGGTTTAACATACGCTGAAGAATCTAACCACATTTTTGTTTGGAAGTGGAAAGAAATAATAGAAATTGCATTCATTGCAACGTGTAAAAAGAGTTGAGATACTGTATTGTAATTTTGTTGCACGTCATTGTGGTATATATCATGTCTTGATTGGTGAATATGTTTAGTTTGTGACTTTATTTGAAGCAGAAATAATATGTGAATATAATTGAGCATAATTCTGACCGGTAACTACATACTTCATCTGAGCATATTATCGCACGCGTCATGCAAGCCGTCTTAAATGACCACCTAAACTGTCATTTGGCAACCTAAAAAGCTGCCTAGGTTGCCCGGCTAGCATCAGAGAAAAAAGGTTAAGCAAAGTTAAACCTGTTATTGCAATTAAATATGCTGTACTTGGTCTCATCTACAATGGGAAAGCCAAATGATTAGGTGAGTATTTTACGGTACAATTCCATTCAGTACAAAAGCATAGTTTTGTTGCCCATCTCCTTCAAGTTTTAACCCTCTTCCACTGTTCTCTCACCTTGACTTTCTGTACTGCTGCACTGATTCAATTTAAGTTCAAAGACTAACACTAATTTTTCAACTGGGCACATTGCAGTCATTCAACAATTTCAGATAATAATTCTTCTATTTATACTTACACATCCCCTTGATCCATTTTATAACCTATTACCACAACTTTAGATTTGGATCTTCACTGCCATTGAACCTCTCCTGCCTTTGAAGCTATCTTAGGCATTCCTTTTTGTTCTTTCCAGTCCTTTTTCCCGCATATTAAAATCTCTGTTATCTCTATCCTTTCTCAGTGCTTTTGAAGGTCTATGTGTCATCTCTTTCCATGTCGCCTGCATGGTATGTATTTCTAGCATATATCTAACCTGTCCTTCATTTTTACTACATTTTATTCATTAAATATTGTTAATACTTAGTTACTTATCCATAGTTTTGCTGGTTTCTTCCATCTCTTTTCATGTAACCTATGTGGTAATTAATTTCTAGCATACATCTAACCTGTCCTTCATTTTTACTACATTATTTTATTCATTAAATATTGTTAATGCATAGTTATTTGTTCATAGTTTTACTGATTTTCTTCCAAGGAGAAGTAAAATGCATTGATGATGTTCATCAAACATTCAAGAACACATTTAATGAACTTGGTGGTGAATGGAAAAATCTATCCAGAATATAAATAAGTTGTGCATGCATGAGCATAGGACACCTGCTGACTTTCCTTTGATGATAATGGCTTCTCGTAAATTTGGAACATTATAAACCATAGATCCCCAATTGAGTTGAAAGTGAAAAGTAAGACACCTATTACAGCACATTGTAGTAAAACAATCTTTGCAGAAAAACAGCAAGGGAACAAACAAATATTTTTTAGAACAAAGTATACACTTTAAATAACACAGTAAAGCTTTATAATTTACAATAAGAATTCAAATCATGAATAAGAGCATGCATTTATACACGGCCGATAGCACATTGAAATAATTTAAATTGATTCACAAGAACCTAATCAGCTCTAAAAATTGAATAATCTTACAATCAAAATGCAGATTGGAAATGCCAAATCATGAGTGTAAATTAAATCCCATTTAGAAATCTCAAACAGGATATTGAGATGCTGGACATTAGCATGAACAAATGTAAATGTTTGGAAGGAAACCGTGGATGGGAATGTAAAATAACTTAATTCCTTTCCTATATTATCTCTCAGGCTACCCATAGCTGATCATGCCAGTATTAAACTCCATCATTGTTATATAATCACTAATTTTACTTCGGAGTCACGTGAGTGACTACGTGAAGAAGTCCCGCCTGGCACATGATCGGCATTACGTCGACGCTGTCAGTAGGCAAAGAGCTGCAGAGCGCAGCTCCACCAGCGGTAAGGAACAGGCCCACAGGTAAGTGGATTGAATTATTTTACAGGGCGTGTTCAAACTCCTGGTGCTGGCGTGCAGAGCCAGCAGGAGTTGAAAGGAAATACTCTGGATGAAAAACGGAGGTAAGAATGCGTCCCGGGTAGAATCTCAGTAAAGATCGGGACGGCAGATTAGTGCGGAGCCGGTTCCGATACCGGTGGCCGTTAAAAATAACCGTAGGGAGCATTTAGTCGCTCCACAAACAAAAGCCACGGGAAGAATCTCCAGTGGGAAGGAAAATAAAGAAGTCTGAGAGGCCGTGGTTTTAAATGGTTTTAAATGATTTAAATAAGGAAAGGCCTCCAGACAAGAAAGCCTTATGGCTCAGAATAAATTAAATGGAGAAATACTCCAAATTATTTTTCAATCAAGGGTCTAAAAAACCCAGAATATTCCCAGGCATGCCCTGAGAGGTTTCCATATACAAGTATATGGTGCTTTTACCACTGTGGGAATATGAACCTCAGATTGGGTTGGAGGTAGTCTCCTTGAGCAAGTCTCAGGAGTACCAGGGCAGTAAAGAAACTGACCCTGAAAGTGGTGCTTTTGGTCATAAGTACCCACCACAGCACAAGTATAAATCCAGCTGTACTTAATGGGTACAAAGTACGATACCCGCTTGGAAGCGGTGAGGCCATGGAAGGTAACCATGGTGGCCAACATTAATTGGTTTCTCACCAGCTTCAGGAGGCTGTTATGGTTGAAACAGCAGATTTATATGAAAACACTTGTGCATTACTAGAGTGCCAATGGTGAATCCGATTAAGGCACCCATGTCTTCAATAGCGTGGAGGCACAGGGAATACGATTCCAAAGAATTTCAAGTTTACGGGTGGCATCACTGCTTATGGGAAGCAAGTGAAAGATTGTGCAATGACCAAAATTTAAAAAGGACAAGTGGCATTGTTTTATAGCTCATATGTTGAGCTCAATGGTATGAGAGAAAAATTGCCATTCGGACTATTTTGCACTTTAGATTTGCAGGTCAATACAGATCAAGCTATGTTCAAACTCCTGGTTATTACAGAGTAAACCTGCCTAAAAACAAATCAAAGACATTGATGAAGAGGCAAAGATATCAGCCTCATAAAACTTCTGCAAGATTGGTGGTCCAATGTGAAGGGGATTTGATATATGGATCAAACAGAGGCAGGAGTATGGTGAGGAAGTATTTTTATCCAGCACAGCCTTATGTTAACCCATATTGTTGGGGAAGAAGGCCATCACGTGCATTTGGAGAGGTACAAAAACATTATTCTATCACAGAGGAAGCTTTTGTTGAACCTCCGATTGGTGGTAGATTACAGGTGTGTTATGATAAATGATATTGCATAACAGCTGAACGGTTTATATTAGATGCTGTGTAAGGGTCTACAATAAAATTTGTAGAAGGAGTTGATCCACCTGTACAGAATTAACCTAATCCTAGTTTATGTTTCTGCACCTGAAAAATCTCAAATAAAGAAAAGGTAAGAAATTATTTAGGGAAAATGTAATGGGGGAAAAAATGGAGTAAGCATCCACAACAATTTGTATTAAATAATCATTCTGCTTAGGCAATGTCTGATGAAAATATAGCAAGACTCTGCCACGGGAGGTTTGGTGGCCCAAATCGGACACAGTCATGGTTCTCATTGATGTTTAGAGTAATAATTGAACCATTTATGACGATTCATAGCTGCAGTAATTTGTTGAAAAATTCATCCATGGCATGATCATATGAATTTGTTAATCTGCGGGTTCTGACCGGAGCTTGGACTGTCGGATAGGACCATGAATGTTATAACTGCAGCTTGGAAAAATAGCATTAAAAACAGTATTTTGTTTATATAAAGAAATTGGAAGTCTTTGGTAGACAGTCAAAGATATTTTATCATACTGCTAACATATCAGATATATTGGAGTTCCTTGCAGGATTGCATTTTTTGATCAGCACCTAAGCGATAGGACCATTAATAGGGCTCATAGTGCTTTATCGTCCTATTTAGGACAAATTGCTGACCATGAATCTAGCGGGTTTAATCCGTTAATATCCCGATTGGGAAAGGAATATATATTAAAATCTGCCCAAAGTAAAAATACAGACGTTGGGAGGTCAGCATAATTCTTACTTTGCTTAGGCAATGGGCTCCAATTCTATCATTGTTTCGGAAGTTAACATTTGAAGTAATAATGCTCATGGCTTTAGTATCAGCACAAAGAGTGCAAACGTTGCAAATGTTACGTTAGACTGTATGCATGTGGCTACAGATAACATTGTCTTATATGTTTATGACTTAACTAAACAAAGCAGACCAGGAGGAGCTGGAACCAAGGTAAATTTTAAAGCATATCCTGTCGACCAAAAATTGTGTGTGGTTAAGCATTGACTCGATATGTTGAAGTAGGCAAGAGTCTCCATGGTGGTGAGACAGCGCTATTTATTACACACAAAAAAACACATAAAAGTATCAGTACAAACTGATGGTTCCAGATAGTTACATTCTAGATGGTTAAAATAGGTTTTGGGACTCAGCAGAAGTAGACATTGAGATGTTAAAAATCACTCCACCGGGGAGGTAGGTACATTCACGGCAAAGGTACAGGACGGGCACTTGATCAAAAAATTAGAAGCCATAGGATGATGTAAAAGAAACTTTTCAAAGCTTACAAGAAACCAGTTCTCACGGTGTCAGGGTTGGACACGCAGTGTTGGGTTCTCTTTGATTGTGCTTTGTTTTATATTATCAATTTATATCTTTGGTTATAAATCTTCCCCTACGATAGAAGGGTTATTACTTTCATTCTTTTATAATGAAAAGATTTATTACATAAACTAAAGAAATGTATATAAGATGTATTATTTACTCACTACTGCGTTGATTGAGCCAGAGTGTCGTATGGAATGAATCTACGACATGAAAAACAGAGCTACAAAATCTTCACGTAGTCACTAACATGACTCCGAAGTAAAATAGTAAGATTAAACGAGAACTTACCAAGTTTGAAGTTTGATCGTTATTTTATGAGGAGTTACGATGAGGGATTACGTGCCCTCCACTCCCAACCCTCACAAAATAAATGATCATCTGGTAGTTCTAGTCTATGTTGAGCCTTACTATCTTACTTCGGCTATTGGTTCTGTGTTTTTCATGCCGCTGCTTTGAAGTATTCCGATCAAACTTCACACTTGGCAAGTTCTCGTTTAATCTTACTATTTATCTGGACAATGGCCCAAAGTGTATTTGGAACCCCAAATTGATATTCATGGGGAAAGCTATGTTGCTGTTCTGCAGTGACTGCTGAGAAATAGGATTAAACATGGAATCACAAATATAAAATTTAATCTGACCATGCGAGAGAACTTGTAAACCAATTCAACTAAATGATCAGATATGCAATCAATCAAATAAAACATCAACATAAATTATTATTAATAAGACTGAAGTGTAAAACCATTTTCGTCATTCACTGTATCAGCTGGATGCTTATACCAAGAAGATGGAGGGCTCATGTAGATATTTTGTATTTGCAAATGAAGCAGATTAGTGCAGATGAAGCCAAAGTAATGAGAAAAACTATTAGAAGGAATATTTTCCCCCAAATGTGGCGAATTTGAGTTCAAAGTACAAGCCCAATATTCTAGAGACCCCATAATACAAAAAACAATGTAGTTAAGCTACACTGAGGTCAATCCATTTTACATATTTTTTCTATTTTTATGTTTATTGATGAAAAATTTGAAAGATTTTATGCACAAATGTAAATCTTGTTTGATAATCTATTCGTAAACATAGACACACTGCCACTGCAGATAGGAACTTGTAACACATCAGGTCAGGTAGCATCTCATCTCTGAAGACCATGGATAGGTGATGTTTTGGGTCAAGACCTATCTTCAGACTAAACATTATGAATTACCATTTTCTAAGCAAAAGATGTTTCACATTCAAGTATAAATTATCCCAGATTAGTTGACAACCTTTTTTTTTGTTTGGCCTCAGTAATAACCTGTTTTAATAATCCCTCACTTAAAATAGCTGTCACTGAAAATTTCAGCTCAACCTTTCAAGAGGGAGCATTCTCATAAGTATCAAATTTCCCATTCTGCGTCAGTCTTAAAAAATAGAAAATAAATCACTGCGCCGGCTGTGACATATTCTTGGTGACTTCCAAACACAGCTCCTCATGGCTGGAAATATGACAATGTAGACAGTCATACTGTTCTGTTGCGACAAGCACTGTGTGAAGCCGCATATTGGAAGTCAACGTGTTTCTGTCACAATTTCTAATGATTTTCCTACCGAGTGTTCCACCTGTCCTATTTGGCTGTAATGCAGCAAATAATTCAAACCAGAGTCAGCAGGTAGCATAATGCAACCCAAATTAAGCAAGAAGGTATCATGATCATTTTCAATCTACAATTATGTTTGCAGTACAAAGCCAGAAGCTTCTATATCATCTGTCAGATCATTGTGGAATACATTTTGGGCAAGCCTTTAATGTTACAAGAATAGAAAGAAGTTTTTCTCGAAAGTCATTTGCACTTTAGATGCACACAGGTTGCAGGTAATAAAAGGGTTTTTTTCTCATCCACTGAACTTCTTTACAGAATCTATATTTTTTACTTTGAAAAGTGCTTGTTTGTCTTGCAATGATAATAGTCCAATAATATTTGTCTTGTTGCACATTTTTCTTTCCCTCCCAATTGTATTTAGCGTAGAAGAACCTGGATATGGCATTGGTTAAATTTCAGAAAAAATAGGAATTCTCAGTATATTTAATTTTTAATTGTGAAATTAGTTGGGGATCAGTGCAGGGGCCTACATATAATCTGACTAACATAGATGAAGGGACCAAGTACATTATTACCAAATTAGCTAATGATATAATGAAAGGTGGAAAAGTAAGTTGTGAAGAGGGAATACAGGCTGCAAAAGGATGATAGGAGTGAATGGGCAAACAATCCGCTGATGAATCAACTGTGGGGAAATGTGAAGATACCCACTTTGGTAGGAAGAGGAGAAAAAAACCAACAAAATTAAGTTGCAGTGGGATGAAACGTAGGAAGCCACCTTGGAAGTATGGCAAATAATTAAGATTAATTAATTAATAATTGGTATGTTGTCCTTTACTGCAGAGGATGGAATGTAAAAGTGGTTGTCTTTCTACGATTATTAGTAAGATCAAACCTGGTGTACTTCAGGAGAGAAAAACAAGTTTGGCGGAGGATTTCTGGTATGAAATAACTCCCCTAAGAGGAAAAGGAACGTAATTTGGGCCCTACACTCATTAGAGATTAGAAAGATGAAAAGTGCTCTTAGTTAAATATGTACAAACCTGAGGGGGCTTGACAGGGTAGATGCCCTCAAGAGGTCCACCAGTTGATAAAGTTCAGGCTGAAGCTCATGTATTTAAGATGGAGATGAGGAGGAATCTCTTCTCTGAGGTCGTGAATCTTTGGAACTTTCTATCACAAAATGGTTGAGCACAATGGTTGAGCAATGGTGAGATAGATTTTTTGATCTGCAGGGAACTCAAGGGTTACAGGTATGAAGGTAGAATTGAAGCCAAGAGCAGATAAGCCATTATCTTACTGAACAGTGGAATAATTTATGCTCCATACCAAATCTTTCTAAAGATTTACATTCATGCATCTCCTTACACAATTTCAGAATGTTCTAAAATACTTTGAAATAAGTCTACATGTAATCATTATTGTAATTTGGGAATCATGGTAGCCAATTTACACAGATTGTTCTTAGAAATGGCAAAATTAGAATGGATATAAAATTATCGTAAAAATGATAATCAGATTTTAACTGTTTGTTCAAGGGTTACTCTTGATCAAAACATCAGGATAAATCTGCTTTATGCAGAAATAGTTTCACAGAAATTTTTTTTCCACCTTAGAGATTAGACGATGAGTTGGCTTATGTCGTACCCGATAAATGTAGCACTTCCCCACTACTACACTGAAATGTCAGCCTTTTATTGCCCAATCCCCAGAGTTGGACTTGAGCCCAGAATTTCTGACTCGGGCCAGAAAACTGAAATACAATTAATGCTTTGTTACCATAAAAGACTAAGCAACCGATTGCAATATCAAATGAAAGCCAGATATAAACAGTAAAAATGGTCCCAAAACAATCAGCCAATGTTGCAAATGCAGACTGCTCGCACAGATAGATTAGGAAGTGCATGATTGCTGCCTGTGGGAGTGGATATACAGCTGATGCGGTTATATGCTCCTTCTACTGGCCTGCTGTAAGCTCTCAACTCAAAGTTGTCAATACCACCCTGAATGCTTGAGCAAAACACAAACTGCTTGAGGAACTCAGCAGCTCAGGCTGCATCTGTGGAGGTGATGTTTCAGGCCAGGACCATTCTTCATCCTGAATGCTTCTTTTCTCATTGGAATGGTCATGGACCAGTGATTTCCAAACTTCTGTTTAAGATGTTGCACTTCTTAAAGGAGACTTTGAGAGCATACTCGTCTCTTTTCTTCTGTCCATCCCTGGAATAGAGCGATTGCTTCAGGAGCCTGGTGCCAGGCCAAGGATCCTGTAAGCTATCCAAAAGAGTCCGCAGAGTGCACCTAGGGCCTCAATGCTACGGATGTTGGCCAAGAGGAGAATACTGACAATGGTTTACTTATCTTTCCAATGGATTTTGTGCTTTTTGCAGAAGCGGGTTGCATTTTTCCAGTGCCTTTCAGTTTGCTGAAGGTCACAGCCGAATATAGGAAAGTAGGGATCGCCGTTGCCTGGTAAACCATCATTTTTGGATTTTTTTTTCTAATCACCCCTTGGCTGTGTAGGTGAATTAACTCCAATGGTGAATTTCACCTATCATATCCTTCTTCACTGAGAGGTAGCTCCCAATATTATTAAATGTGATTAGTTAATTCAATGGAAAGCAAGAACATGGTAGACCAGAGAGTTTGTTTATGTGCTACACACCTCTAGGACTTGATGGTATTAATAGCTTTCTCTTACATTTATCATGCATGAACAGTTGGGCGCACAGTACCTCAAGGTGGATGAAATCCAAACACCAATTTGATCAGCAAATTTTCAGCTAATGGTTGGAGATAAACAAAGAGGCCCCTGCTGATGACTTTCCCAGTAGTAGACAACAGGGAAACTATTCTGTAATTAACACAATCCGACGTTGTCTTCAGCAAAGACTGAGATTTCCTCGCACGTCTACCTCCTCCCCTCAGATTGTGGATCCGAGACTGATGCCTGTCATTGTTAAATTTTAGAACTTTTTCGAGGATAGTGTCTATCACAAGGCTTTGTCCTTCCCATTTGGTATATGGTCTTTTCAATTTCTTACTGGTTAGGATTGACTGCAACTCTGGACAATTGGAGTGCAAAGGATGGAATCAAGGACACTCATGTCAAGGTAATAGTCAGGTTGAGCCAATCTTTGAAGCATTCTCTCCAGCAGGCAATGACAAGTCTACTCCTATACCTGTTTCTCCATGGTATGGTCTTTAGGACGCAAGTTGCTTTGACCGCACTGAAGAATTCCTGTATGTCTTGGCAATATGGCTGGTACTATGGTTCGTATGCTCTTCCCACCCACTCTTTGCTCTTTAGGTCACGGGCTCTCTGCTGGATCTCTTTTTCTAGTTGCCTATAGAACTGGTTCTTTTCCCATGAAGAGTAGATCTTCCAAATCCAGGAACACCTTACATTTGTGATAAACAGCTCCCCAATCTCCTGTGCATTCTCATCAAATTGGCTCTGATTCAACATGGTTGAAAAGCCAAGATCCATTTCATAGGTATCAATTATAGTGGACTTCAGGGCAGCATTCACACTGTGGACATGCTACAATTCCTACGGGTTGTGAGTCGACTGTCTGTTTGAGGCACTGTTTGATTAAGGCTACTTTTACAGGTGCTTTTGAGCTTCAACATTTATTTTCTTGCAGCAATGGTTCTATTGATGTTGATGCTTTGTGGCCAAATTGATGGGGAAAATCAAGTGGATTAGGCAGTGATCAATGACAAGTCATGGACGATGTATTCATCAGAGCTGATTTTAATCCATGGGGTTCTGTCAAGCATAGCGAATATCAATAGTTTTAAAGGGACATAAGTTAACAAGTAAAAATGCTAGAATGCTCAAAATTATAAACAGGTTTTAAAACAGGTTTTAAACCAAAGGAAGTGAGCATCAAACGAATCAGCAGAGCCAAATATGCTTATTTATTAAGCAGGTGAAAGAGTTAGTTATTAATTGATTGTTGTCATATTTAAGCTTTCCTGTTGTAAAAGGCCAATTGTAATGCATGATGGGATTTGGACAACTCACATCGTGACAAGGGTTTTTTTAACTTAAGTTGAATAGTTCACAGCTCTCTTACAAGGTTTTTTTATGTAAGTTGAAGAGGTTAATCAGATAAGAAGGGGCCCATAGGATGCCATTGGGGTGTCTGGCTTTTGGCAGAGTGAAAAACAACTCCATATTTGGAGGTGGATGATGGTTTTTGTACATTTACGTCATGCAATTGGTTTAATATCTGTACGTATATAAGCTAGTGTATTCTGATATTTCTTTGTGTGTGCTGCTGGAGATCAGACGTGAAACTGTAGCCTCTGGGTCTCTAGGTCCACACCCGTCAGATGTTAAATTAAAGTTTTGTATGGTCTTAAGAATTTGTGCTTTGTCTATCTTTTTAAGTGAACATTTTCACAGGTAATACCACTGAAGGGACCTTCCAAATGCTGATTAATTTACCATGTTCTTTCATCATTTTCCCTTCTTGTTATTGGTAGTTTTGGCAGAATGTTGAATTTAGAAGTAGAAAAAAACACATGTTGACTGGTCCTGGTCATCACCTGATAAAACTGCGTGTCCCAGTTTCAGATATGTCACCAACAAAGGATTGTTGAGGACAAGAGTTCATAAATAGAAACATATTTGGATGAATAGTCGCAATCACAACCAGGGTGCTCTTTCATTTTCCACTTGTAAAGCAAATGATGACCTCTTTCCTGGCACAGTACCTTGGTTAAGTATTAACGTTAAAGCTGTTACTCAGTAAGTAAATAGATAAAATAATTTTAATCTTAATGCAGCTTGAAACACGACAGGAAATAGCAACAAATTAGCAGAGCCCTCTTAGCAACTGAAGAGTGCAGATCTATGCATCTTAGGTACCTTCTTAATCGTGAGGTGTTAACTACAGCTTCATTTGGTTGATGCTGTAATTTAAACAACACCAGAAAATGTTCCCTGTATTCTGTGACCCGACTCCAAATCTCACTGGTTGTGGCTTGTTCAAATAATAATTAAATTCACAGATCTAAGCATATGTTACTTAGATAATTGGGATCCAGTCTTGATGGGATTACCCAGAATTATGTTGGGGGTAATTACCTTTCAGATCCTGAGCCAGTCAGACCTGGCACCAGATTTGAGATCTCATTGATTCCAATAGGAATATTTGACTTGAAAGTTAAGAGACCAGACTTAAGACAAGTTGGTGTTTCAAACATTTTAGTATGCTTAATGTTCTTAATAATTTGTGTGCTTCACTAATTTTAAAAGTAAAATGAAACAAGGTTATTGTTAGTCATCGAGTTTATTTAAAAAACTGTTGAAATCCATTACAGTTCTGACAGAAGATAAAGCACCACCCACATTATCTTCTGTCAAAGCATGCTAGGGGCTTCCTTGCTTAGAAACGTTTAATTTAAAAGGAATTATCATCCTTTTCACTTTTGCCTTCTCACATACATTTGAAGTGGCAAGAACCAATAACATTATTCACACCACCAGTTTGGAGATACTGAACTTAATTGATGTGGGGGCATTCAATTAACCTGCTGAGTTGGAGCACCACTGGGTTAATGCCTTCTGCTCCATGCTTAAATCAAGGTGCAAAGTTACAAATTAGTTTTATTTAAATATATTTAGTTATAATGACAACCTCTCTTTAACTGAAGGAGATTATTGTTCTTATGTAGAATTACAAAAAAAAAGCGAACTACAAGAAATGAAAAGAATCCACTAATAATGGATTCCTATTTCCTTCGCTCCATGGATACTGCCTCACCCGCTGAGTTTCTCCAGCATTTTTATCTACCTTCGATTTTCCAGCATCTGCAGTTCTTTCTTAAACACTAATAATGGATTATATCCACTACATAATGCGACTTTACCATGAAAAATGTAATTAGAGGGAAAGAAAGCTAAACCAACAGACTTTTATGATTCAGCTGAATGTAATTCTTCAAAGGCATAAACAGTTCTATTGTGTGATATAGCAGCTCATTAAGGAAGGCTCAATGTACAGTTTTTCAAAGGTGTACTGCTTTTCATTGCAGGAACGGGGCAGAAATAGTGAAATTCACAGATACCTCGATGGTGCTTTGTTCACTTCATATTCCATTTACCAAACAAAATTCAGCATTTGATAAAGGGAAAGAAAATCCTGGTATTTAATGCTATGTATTAAACCCTTTCCAAAAAAATAAGTAACATTTAAATTTAATCTAAAGCGGGTGTAAACGTATGTGTACTAGTTTAAACCTACATCATCTCAATAATATATACACTGCAGCTTAGGAACCATCCACTATTCACATTTGAAAAAACTGCATCTGACAAGATTTCAACAAATAGCCAATTTATTGAAATGCACAATGCCTAAAAAGGAGAGTTTTGGGGCGGTTTTAAAAGGTTTACATGTTAGTAGATTAAATAATAATTAGAAAAAGGACAGAAAATGCTGGAGTAATTCAGCAGGTCAGGCAGCATCTTCAAAAAACATGAAGAGGTGATGACTCGGGTCAGGACCCTTTTTCAGACTTGTAGTGACAGTCTTTACGACATCTCAAGGTTTTAGTCTTTGATAGTCACTAATATACTGACTATGGTTCAGAATGTAATCTTACGCATTACACGAGCTCTCCACGAGACATTCAAAGCCGTCGAAAGATAAATATTCAAAAAACAGTCTTGATTAATAGTTTCTTTATTGTAGAAGTACTAAACAGTAAAGTCACTCTGAAAACGTCTTCTTGTATGAGTACATCGTCTTTCAACATATATACATTTCAATCATATTCATTATCACTGAGTTAAATATGATTTTAAAACAAATTACATTGGACCCAAATTGAATGTGGGGTGGCTAATAACCTGATGGAAACTAATCATGGATGGAAGAGATAGTTCCCTTCAGTGACTTGGGGTTGTAGGGAGCTGGGAAGAAAAATAATAAGGTGTAAACTATATTGAAGGGGGACATGGATAAACATCAGATTAGGAAGTAGAAAAGTGAACTCAGTTAGTGGATCTCCAGCTTGGGAATGAAGACATGCTGAAGTGTTTTCAGTATGGATGAGATGTGACAAGGGATACACGCAGTTTCCTGATCTGAAGTCTAGTCATCTTTGTCCTCCAAGTTAATCCTGAATTTATGGGTCATTTTGGATAAATAGAACTATTTTAAATGGGCACCTTTGGCTGCATGGGTGAGATGAACCAAAGTGCCTGTTTCTATGCCCCATGACTCTCTAACTCTAATACGTTTAGCCACAAAAAGACGTTATAAAGAAAGAAAATTCTAAGAACATGTTGACAGATAGTTATAGATGTTTATCCAGCTCTTCAGTCCTGGATAAACTACCATTCTTACAAAGTCAGACTTTGATGTGACTCCAGACCCACAATTATGTGATTGACTCTTATTTATCCTCTGAAATAGCCAAACAAGCCACGCACAACTACTACATTAATAGACTCCAATGGATCACCCTCACATTCTTGAGGCCAGCCTCATTAAATGCCATTGACATGCTTAGAAATGTACAGAACAGGAACGTCCCACATCACAGAAAGTAATTCTACAGCAATATGCCACTGTGGATGGATTGCTAGTACAATTTAATATGTTCAATTATCCAGCATTGATTCCTTACATTAAAAAAAAACTTTGCAATGTCCATTTAAGCACTGGATTACTGATGCTGCAATAAAAAAACGATCAGATTATGAATACAATGGGGAATAGAGAGAATATAAGAAAATAGATTAGCAGAAAGAATGGGACTTTCAAATCAATCTCAAAAGGATAAACTTAAATTAAGGTATATTAGTTAGTCTCTCCAATGCCTGAAAGCAGAAGTGTTTGAAGAAAATGATGGAGCTTCTATTGCCATTCACGTTTCTTCAACTAATGTTTATTTATATAGAACCAAGGATTTGGAAATAAATCAATCTCTTACCGATCTTGTTCATTATTGATTTGGTTGGGCTGACTAAATGCAGCATTAGTCAAGAAAAGAATTGTGTAGTTTAGTCATCGGTCAATCACTTTATTTTCTACTGCAGCAAAATCAACTACAATAAGGGTAAAACATCAAATCTTATTTCAACCAGAAATATTAAACCTATGTATACAGTATATGACTGACTTCATTTTGGCATTATATGTATTTCATCATCAATTTTTTAAACTTTTACCTTTATATACAATAAACCATTTAATAATTGCAATCAGCTATCTTCTTCCTTTCCTTTTGCAAATGAAACATAGAATCATAGAAAATAGGTGCAGGAGTAGGCTATTCGGGCCTTCGAGCCTGCATCGCCATTCAATATGATCATGGCTGATCATCCAACTCAGTATCCTGTACCTGCCTTCTCTCCATACCCCCTGATCCCTTTAGCCACAAGGGCCACATCTAACTCCCTCTTAAATATAGCCAATGAACTGGCCTCAACTACCTTCTGTGGCAGAGAATTCCACAGACTCACCATTCTCTGTGTGAAAAATGATCTTCTCATCTCGGTCCTAGGGCACAGTTTAAGGATAAGGGCTTCCCCCTTATCCTTAAACTGTGACCCCTTGATCTGGAGTTCCCCAACAACGGGAACAATCTTCCTGCATCTAACCTGTCCAACCCCTTAAGAATTTTGTAAGTCTCTATAAGATTCCCCTCAATCTCCTAAATTCCAGCAAGTACAAGCCGAGTCTATCCAGTCTTTCTTCATATGGAAGTCGTGCCATCCCAGGAATCAGTCTGGTGAACCTTTGTACTCCCTCTATGGCAACAATGTCTTTCCTCAGATTTGGAGACCAAACTGTACGCAATACTCCAGGTGTGGTCTCACCAAGACCCTGTACAACTGCAGTAGAACCTTCCTGCTCTTGTACTCAAATCCTTTTGCTATGAATGCCAACATACCATTCGCTTTCTTCACTGCCTGCTGCACCTGCATGCCTACTTTCAATGACTGGTGTACCATGACACCCAGGTCTCGCTGCATCTCCCCTTTTCCTAATCGGTTACCATTCAAATAATAGTCTACCTTCCTGTTTTTGCCGCCAAAGTGGATAACCTCACATTTATCCACATTATACTGCATCTGCCATGCATTTGCCCATTCACCCAACCTATCCAAGTCACCTTGCAGCCTCCTAGCATCCTCCTCACAGCTAACACTGCCCCCCAGCTTTGTGTCATCCACAAACTTGGAGATATTGCATTCAATTCCCTCATCCAGATCATTAATATATATTGTAAATAGCTGGAGTCCCAGCACTGAGCCTTGCGGTAGCCCACTAGTCACTGCCTACCATTCTGAAAATGACCCTGAAAATGACTGAAAATGCCATTCATTAACCAAAGGAATAGTTAGATCTCAAGCCGGGTGTTGAGCAGCCAGGTTGTTGTCTCTGCGTCAATGTCTCTCAGGCCCTGAGCTCCATTTGGTGGGTGGTAGAGTGGGCACCCAGTGACGACATGGTTGGCTGTCTGTTGTTCTGCTCCGCATTCACAGGCTGGGCTCTGGCGGAGCCCCCATCTCCACATGCTGGCATTGAAACGCCCAACTCCAGTATGAAGTCTGTTGAGCTTCACCTATGCTCCTCTGGGGAGGTCAGACCCTGGACAGCTTTTATCAGGTGAAGAGATGTAGCTGTGTAACGGAGATGAGATTGCCTTCCACTCCTGTGACCACTTGGTGGGTAACCAGTGTGCTTTTGTCTTGGTGGCTGGATGGATGCTAGGAGTTGTTTTCCATGTGGAGCAAAGGGGTGATGGGACTTCAGTCGGGGTGGACTCTGCTCTCTATTGATAACCTGATGGAGGAGGTGGTCTGGGTCCATGGCACGACGAGATAGTGCCATGGACTGTTCAGGTGCTGTTCAGGCTCGTGTCTACCAGGCTAGTATGTCTACTTCTACTCCATACGGGTGTGCAGTACTCAACTGGAGCATACACAAGAGCTAAGGCAGAGGTGCGAAGAGTTGATGGTCTGACTCCCCAACTTGTTCCTGCCAGGCATCGGAGAAGGCCGCTACATGCTATGACCTTGTCACAGAGACCAGCCAAGTGTTGATGGAATGTAAGCGTCTAGCTTTACGCCAAAGTAAGTGGGTGTTTTTTGGAATCATCTATGATTCATCAGCTTCCAGGTTCTGTTGAAAAATTTGTACTGATTCTTATTATTGATGAAATATTAATTTGATTAATTGAACAAAAGATTCAGCATGGAAACAGACCCTTCGGCCCACTCAGTCCACGCATCGATCATGCATCTGCACTAGTTCTATGTTATCCCACTTTTGTACACACTCCCTATACATTACGGCCAATTTGCAAAGACCAATATTCTATTTACAAGTTCACATACAGTTCTTGAATATTTGGAACTACAACCTGTAAATCTCTGAAATTTGAATTTGACAGTGTCAGAGGTCAGAGGTCAGGATCTAACCAGAGCCTCTGGCACTGGAAGGCAGCAGCTTCACCTTTAGCTAATGTATTGCCTTGAGTGAAATCAACTGGAAAGTAACAAATAGGAAAAGAGGACAGTTCTGCTGCTTGTGTGGATTTTGGGTTGACTTCAATAAATAGCCACATTTTATCAATTAGTTCACAGCCACCAACTTCTAAAGGTCCCACTTGGGCGACATTTTCAGCAACAACCTGAAAAGAGGTTGTCGCGTCGTGGTCGGGTCGTGACGTGTGGTGAGGCATGTAGTGACTTGCAGTGTCTCCCTGTCGCCCCTGGATTTTGGAATGTTCAAAATCCAGGGACGACATGATGGGCGACATCTGGGTGTCTCATCATGTTGTGCGCCCTGTCACACCCGTATGCTGTTCTGCGGGTGACGCCTGGTTAGCGTTAGGGACCACAGATGGGCTGTAAAATATTCTTCCTTCAATGCATGGATTTTAAACATTAATATATTAAAATGAACACAAAAAATCAATTCTGCAAATGAAAAGATGTCTAAGTCGTTCAGTTTTATTTACAGATGTATTGGTCCGCTTCCAGATCCAATCACCGTCTCTAACTTTTCACAGACTCAGTGGCCGGAGTAGGTGGGTGCCATTCGTACATTGACAACATTGCCTGTACCCAGTTGAACAGCCTGCTGCTCTGGGGGTTTGGAGAGACCATTGGAAGAGAGATCTGCCTCTGGGACAACTCGTGGCCAACAGTATAGTTCCCATAAGGAGCAGGCACAACATTGGGGGTTCGAGTCCAACCCCTGGGGCCCCCGTGTCACATTTAGTTCAGCGATACAGTACCCTTCGGTCCTCCGAGTCCGCACCGACCAGCGATCCCCTGCACACTATCCCACACACGCTAGGGACGATTTATACTTATACCAAGCCTATCAACCTAGAGTTCGGGTTAGGGTTAGGTTTAGGGCTAGCGGTTGGGGTAGGGCCAGGGTTAGGGTTGGGGTTAGGTTTTCCTCCTGCACTCCAAAAGCGCACAGGTTTGTATGGATTGTCCCTGGCGTTTGGGATAGTGTGCAAGGGATCGCCGGTTGCAGGCTGGGTCCACAAATGGGGGGGGCGGCTTCGGGGAAAGTGGGGGAGGGGGTTGGAGAATGGGACAAGGGATGGAGAGGGGGAGAAGGGGATGTGAGGGGAGTGGAGAAGGGGGAGAAGAGTGGAGCGGGGAGAAGGGAGGAAGTGGGGAGAACGGAAGAAGGAGGAGAGGGGAGGGGAGAATGGTGGGGAGGGTAGAGAAGAAGGGATGCGGGAGAGGGGAAGACGGAGGTGGAGGGGAGAGGGGAGTTCAGTCTACACTCACTGAATCCATCCATGTGAGAATTGGATCTGGAAGCGGACCAATACATCTGTAAATAAAACTGAATGACTCAGACATTTTTTCATTTGCACAATTGATTTTATTGTATTAATTTTAATATATTAATGTTCAAAATCCATGAATTGAAGGAAGAATATTTTACAGCCTATTTGTGGTCCCTAAGCCTAACCCTAGCCCTAACCCTAACCGGACGTCACCCGCAGGAGAGCATACGTCAGCGTGTATGTCGTACAACTTGACAGTTTTACAGGTGTCGATCACTGATGCTCGCAGTCGCCGACAAAGTGGGACAGGCCCTTAAGACAAATTTTGCTTTGCAGTTAAACGGTTTTTTGTGTAGATATTAGAATTTTTCATCAGAGGAATTTAACATGTCTTAGTTCTGGGACATTTTGAAATGGATGCCCATGTTATATATTTAAAATGGTGAGAGGTGTCCGAATACCAAGGCTGCAACAATTGTATGTGAACTTGTATATAGAATGTTGAATGACTCATTGGAAACAGGAATGCAGAATATGATATTCTGTGAAGACCTCATGTTGACCCTTTGAAAGCTTTCGGGTGCTTTTTTTGGAAAATTGGATCTGTAGCCTCCCTGCAGCTGTCAATTTGAGAAGACAATAGAGTGAATGAATTAATGCAGGCATAATTCCATAACCTTTATGTAAGCCTGATTTTCGCATCGAAACTTGAGATCACTTTTGAAAATACAAACAGAATTGCATGTGAATGCTAATAGAACGGTAAATCAGAGTATCTGGTACACATATACTGGAAATGTTAACACCTCGCTTCCATCCCCAAAACAAAAAATGGTCACGTGTAATAGTAAGATTAAACGAGAACTTACCAAGTTTGAAGGTTGATCTGTATTTTACGAGGAGTCGCGGTGAGGGATTTCGTGAAGACCCCGCCAGCACGCATGCGCGGCATCCTTCAAAGCAGCGGTGTGGAATCACAGAACCAAACCATGACTAAAAAATAGTAAGATGAAAAACGTAGAACTACCTGGTTGACCTTATGATAGAGGGTGGGAGCGGTGGGCACGAAATCCCTCACCGCGACTCCTCGTAAAATACAGATCAACCTTCAAACTTGGTAAATTCTCGCTTAATCTTACTATTTTACTTCGGAGTCACGTGAGTGACTTTGTGAAGATTTCAAGGCTCTGTGATTTCACGCCCTGGACAACGTCCATGCTTATCACACTGCCGCCAGTCTGATGGAGGAAGGCTGTTAATGGAGATCAGTCGAAACTGGCTGAAAAATCAACACAATTTATTAATCAACTAAACAACAAACCCCTAAATCGGGGCCAGACATTTACTGAGCGGTTCCCAGGATAGCTTCTGCGAATGTCGCAGGGGCGGCCAGAAGCTTGTTATAGAACCGTTGAAAGGTTTTTCCCACTGGCCCAGCCCGCGGTGGCGAGAATGTGGTCCATGGGCACCTCCATGGCTCTCGCCGCTGATGTGGATGCAGCCCTGGTGGAATGAGACTTAAAAATGTCAGTAGCAACTCCTGCTGCATCCAGCACCACCCTGAGCCACCTGGCGATCGTCTGTGTAGTCACCTGATGATGCGGAGGTGTGTGGCTGATGAGGAGCCCCTGTTCCTTCATCCTGATAACTCCAGTAACTCGGATGTAGTGGTGGAGATGGGTGACTATGCAGAGAGTGGCATCTACAGGGTACGCCCGAAATTCCAACTGCAGCCCATGCGCCCCTGGCCTGTGCTGTTTTAATAATTCTTTGACAAAGAAATTTATTTGACCAGGGGTGGCCACCATGCTGTCCAGTCGCAGTTTCTGTAACGTCTGGACTCGTTGGGCTGTAGTCAGTGCCATAAGCATCACCACCTTGAGGGTGAGCTGTTTCAATGGTAGCTCATCTATTGGAGCCCAGCTCCTCAGTAGGGTCAGCACGATCCCCACATCCCACGTTACTGTATATTTGGGTTGTGGAGGGTTGGTGTTGAACACTCCCCTCATTAGTTTAGACACCAGGTGGTTGGAGCCGACACCTATATCCAGGTATGAGGACAGCGCACTCCTGGCGCTGTTGATGGCACTGTAGCTGAGGCCAGCATCGAAATGGAGGCCTGCTAGAAACTCCAACACATCAGGTATTGTTGCCGAGTTGGAAGACTTGTTGGTCCGGGCACAGAATGCCTCCCACTTTCTGATTTGGGTGAGGTATTGTTTCCGAGTTGATTCTCGGCATGATGCGGCGATAAGGTCTATGGCTCTTAACAAGATGCCTGCCCGGATGAGTGGTCTTTCAGAACCTGCAGGCCAACAAGTTTAAATGACCATGGCAAGGATGACTGCCCCCCCCCCCCCCGTAATGGGGTGAGTAATCAATTTGGGATGTTTCCCAATCGCCATCCATCGTTGTTTTAAAATTTCTACAACCATCGGGTACCATGGTTGTGTAGGCCAGTCGGGAATGATCAATATGCCAGTTGCAGAGTCTAGTTTAATTTTCTGCAATATCCGACTGGTGAGGCAGAATGGGGGAAATGCGTAGCAAACCATTTCCCCTAATGGATAATAACGCATCCATTGCTATTGCCCCATGGTCTGGTTCCCACAACACATACGTTGGTATTCGATGGTTCAGCCTGGACGCAAATAGGTCAATATCTGGTGTCCCAAAATGAGCTATAATATCTCCAAAATTTGGGGGTTCAACATCCACTCAATGTTGTCATTGAAGACTTGTGACCTGGTGTCCGCCACTGAATTAAGCTTCCCAGGCAAATAGGTCGCAGTAATCCAAATATTTCTTTCAATGCACCAGTGCCAAATTGTATTAGCCAATTCATCACAAACTAGCGACCTGATACCACCCATATGATTGATGTAAGCCACTACTGTAGCATTATCTATTTGAAAGCGGACATGTAATCCTGTGAATTAGTACAGTAAGCCCGCAGTCCATGAAATGCCCCCAGCATTTCTATATAGTTTATCCCATGTGACTCCAGAAATGTAGACTCATGAGAGTTCCATCTGCCACCACAACTGGACATCGTACCAGTTGCTCCCCAGCCTGGTGCGCTTGTGTCAGTTAGTAGCACAACATCAGGGTTGCTCACTATAATAGGTCAATGACATTCTTTAATATTATCTACCCACCATTATAGCTCATTTCTAGCTTCCGGTAGTAACTGAATTGGCCGATCAACGCGGCCAGCATTTTTTTTTTTTTGTTTTTTGTTTTTTTTTAATGCTGTGATTTTTGATCTTTGTAAATTTCGGTAGTGTAGCGGTCCGAATCGTGCAGCTGGGAATGTAGTTACCAATTTGCCTATAACTTTTGCTGTTTCCCGAATGGTCGGTACCCTGGCGCAAGCAAGATTGTGGCACTCTTCTATTATAGCAATAGCTTTATTAGTTGGGATGATAAACTTCATTAAATTGGTGTTTAGGGTGAACACCAAATAATCCATAACCCGTACCGGGTGCAGTTTTGATTTGTCTGGATGGATTACAACCCCAGCTCCTCAAGCAGAGCCTTGGTTGCAGCCACTCCTTGAATTGCCAATTGGAGGGTCTGCCCCACTATAAGGATTTCATCCAATATGCCATCACTATAATCTTGTTGTCGGAGAAGAGCCAATACAGGTAAATACCAATTTGGTAAACAGCCTAGGGCTGTGATGATTCCATTGGGCAATGCACCCTTCCAGACAACTTCAGAAATTCCCTGTGAGCCTCAGCGATGGGCACCGTTTAGCATGCATCTTTCAAATCGATGCATGCCATAAAGTATCCTGGGTAAAGCATCTGCCTGGCTGTTCCAAAAGTATCCATTTTGAAATGGGTATATTGTACAAAAGTGTTCAACTCAATTAAATCTATTATAATCCGACATCCCCCTTCTTTTTTACCGCTGGTGAACATATTAGACTCAAACTCAATAGGTTCATGCTTGGTTATGCCAATTACCCCTTTTTCTGCTAGCCGTATAATTTCAGCATGCCCTGCCTCCACCTCTTTTTGGGATAGAGTAAAATTCCTACGAGGCGAATGCTGGGTAGGGGAATTTATACCTCCAACAAATTATATACCCTTGAACACTTTGTAAAATAAACTCATCTGTGGTGACAGTTTTCCCATATGTCCAAGGAAGCCCGCAATTGCCCACCTATTCGTGCAGAAGGGGATACTACGGCGTGAGAGGAGCCAGACCCCCTTACCTCCATGGTTAACGGCAGTTCGTACATACGGTGCTTTGGGTGGACGTTATGGAGGTTGACGGACCGGCGGCCGCATTTTCCATGCAGGCCGCTGTTGGCCTTGCCCTAAAAGGTCGTTGTGTTTGTTGAGATGGAGGTAGGTAGGATCTTTGAGCCCTATCCGGCAGCCTTGGTTCCCAGGGTGTATCAGGCTGTTACCGGTGATATGGGTGAAGTCTGGCCGATGGAGTTTCATGAGGCCCGCTGTTTTGGCCTCCTTTGTCCAGTCCCTTCACCTGTTTGGACAGGTCTCCAAACAACTGATGTGGCGGTGGAGCGGTAATGGTCGGCACAACCCCGCGAATTTGGGGTTGAGTGTGGGCTATATGGAGCTCTTACGCAGGCAGTTTATCTCATACTGGGCGTTGCATAGGAGTGCCAGTGCATCTTGCTGTTTACTGGACACATTATCCCCGACCAGGGTCCTAGCAAACGCCGTTATGCCCGTGGAGAACCTTTCTCCAAGGTATTATTGAGAACCTGACTCCGGAGTTGGTGCGTAATTAGGCAATCAATGGTGCCCGCCAATTCGTGTTGCAGGGGTTCACCTGTCTGGGTGGAAACGGCAAACTTCACTCACCACTTCCAGCATATCCTCCTCATGCTCTGGCTCAGCGGTCACTGGCTGTCCCGGGTTGTCTTCAAACACAGCAGTTGGGCAATCATTAATGCTTCTGGCTCGAGACGATGAGGTGCTGAGTGGTGTCCTTGCACGGCTAGTGGATGCCCGCGAGTCCCGCTCTTCTCGTTCCCGGTCCCGCTGGAGGCGTTGCACCACTAAGTGCTCCAACCGCTCTATGCGACCGTCCCTGCTATACGCAGTGGGCAAGCCGACTTCCCCAGGCCCTGCGAACTCACTGGGGCTTCCACCATCGGACCACACCTCCATAAGGTGCTGTCTAGGGTCCAATGGCAGGTCGTCGTGACCTACAGCCCAAGTAGGATCATACGACTCCCGCACGGACTCTCCGCTAGTCTGTCTTCTCCCAGACTGTGGCGGCCCACCTGTCTGATAAGAAGGCAGGTGAGTTGAATCGGCGCCGGCCCCCGGAACCTGGCTTCCCCGGAGTCCGTGCAGGCTTACCTCCACACATGCCCATCTTTTGGCGTGGAGGCGCATGGTCGGCCGCTCCCAGAGCTGAGCTGACCGACCGCTTCCTGCTGCCACCTCCGCCCTTGACCGCAGCCTGACGGGGTGTGTTGTCGGCGGTATCTGCTCCAGCAGGCCTACTCGACGCAGCAGTGATGTTGCCAGGCTGCACTACGGCAGATTCCCTGGCTGTGGTACGTATGTGCACATTGCAGGGCTCCCCTGTCGTGCGGCTGTCCCCCGGCCCAGCCCCCTTGGGTCTTCTGGAGCTCGGGGAGGGGTTGCCTGTAAAGAGCGAGACCCCTTGCCACGTACCTGTATCCCCCCTTCTTCTCTTGGGGGACGGGGGCTCGGAGTCTGGATTCGTTGCATCCAGCTCCAGAGCGGTAACCCATTCGGGTGAGTCGGCCCCTGAATCAGCGGGAGCGCCCGACTTCCGCATTCCTGCCCCCACCATGCGTTAAAGCTGCCGCCGTTCCTTGCAGCTCCAGGGACAAGGGCCGTTGGCTGGCCACAGCTCAGCTCCTTGACAGCGTCGTCCTCCGGCCCTTGTCCATGCTGTGAAGAAAAGGTAATACTTACCTGCCGGCCTTGTGAAGGAGCCGGAGGAGAGAGCGCACTCCCCCCCCCAGCCTGCCGATGCAAATGCGCGCGACGATATACCGCGCATGCGTGCTGGCGGGGTCTTCACGAAGTCACTCACGTGACTCCGAAGTAAAATAGGTATCAAATGTTCGGTTCTTCCTCCCTATTGCTCATAAGTTAGTTATCTTACAGCGTGGCACTTGTACAAAACAAAATAAGAGTTCAATCCAATAGGAAATTAAAATTGAAACCCACACAACAGGAAGTTAACCATATGCCCAAATTCAAACTTCTGTGCTGGGGATCCAATGCAGCCATTTGATCAATGAATTTCTGGTCATTAATATATGAGAGTGTAAAATGTTCATTACCTCAGCTCCACAGTCACAAAGCAAAAAATCATACAACCAAACACAATGCAGCATGGAATTTCTCCATTTGCATTTAATGAGCCTGTAATGCTGGAGCAAGTAAGAGTTTCATTCTTCTGGTTCATATCCTGTGCATTTGACAAATAAACACTCTGGAATCCTTGTGCCAATATCTTGACAAAAGACTGAATGTTATTTCACTACACTTGATCCCCTTAACCAGGAAGCACAAGTGAAAGTAAATTACCACCCCACCTTTTATTATCTCAGTAAGACTCCAGCCCAACAACTTACAAATAAAATAGGGAATGTTATTGTCAAAGGATCTGGGGATTATCTTACTCCCATCAGCCAAAGATTCCCACAAGCGGAGAGGAGGGACTTGAACCATGGATAGATCAGCCTATTTGACTAACTCAATAGCTGCAAGCTCCAACAGTTGGTTCTCATTTCAGGACTGCTAAACGTATTGCTAATCACTTACCCCCAAGCCCAGAGTCATGCCGTCAGAGAATCATACATAGAAACATAGAAAATAGGTGCAGGAGCAGGCCATTCGGCCCTTCGAACCTGCATCGCCATTCAATATGATCATGGCTGATCATCCAATTCAGTATCCTGTATCTACCTTCTCTCCATACCCCCTGATCCCTTTAGCCACAAGGGCCACATCTAACTCCCTCTTAAATATAGCCAATGAACTGGCCTCAACTACCTTCTGTGGCAGACAATTCCACAGACTCACCACTCTCTGTGTGAAAAATGTTTTCCACATCTCGGTCCTAAAGGAATTCCCCCTTATCCTTAGACTGTGACCCCTTGTTCTGGACCTCCAACATCAGAAACAATATTCCTGCATCTAGCCTGTCCAACCCCTTAAGAATTTTGTACGTTTCTATAAGATCCCCCCTCAATCTTCTAAATTCTAGCAAGTACAAGCCGAGTCTATCCAGTCTTTCCTCATATGAAAGTCCTGACATCCCAGGAATCAGTCTGGTGAACCTTCTCTGTACCCCCTCTGTGGCAAGAATGTCTTTCTTCAGATTTGGAGACCAAAACTGTACGCAATACTCCAGCTGTGGTCTCACCAAAACCCTGTACAACTGTAGTAGAACCTCCCTGCTCCTATACTCAAATCCTTTCGCTATGAATGCTAACATACCATTTGCTTTCTTCACTGCCTGCTGCACCTGCATGCCTACTTTCAATGACTGGTGTACCATGACACCCAGGTCTCGTTGCATCTCCCCTTTTCCTAATCTGCCAGCATTCAGATAATAGTCTACCCTCCTGTTTTTGCCACCAAAGTGGTTAACCTCACATTTATCCACATTATACTGCATCTGCCATGCATTTGCCCACTCACCCAGCCTATCCAAGTCACCTTGCAGCCTCCTAGCATCCTCCTCACACCTAACACTACCCCCCAGCTTAGTGTCATCTGCAAACTTGGAGATGTTGCATTAAATTCCCTCGTCCAAATCATTAATATATATTGTAAATAGCTGGGGTCCCATCACTGAGCCTTGCGGTACCCCACTAGTCACTGCCTGCCATTCTGAAAATGACCCATTTACTCCTACCCTTTGCTTCCTGTCTGCCAGCCAGTTCTCTATCCACATCAATACTGAACCCCCAATACCGTGTGCTTTAAGTTTGTATACTAATCTCTTCTGTGGGACCTTGTCGAAAGCCTTCTGAAAGTCTAGATATAACACATCCACTGGTTCTCCCTTATCCACTCTACTAGTTACATCCTCAAAAAATTCTATAAGATTCGTCAGACATGATTTACCTTTTGTAAATCCATGCAGACTTTGCCCAATGATTTCACCACTTTCCAAATGTGCTGCTATCCCATCTTTAATAACTGACTCTAGCAGTTTCCCCACTACCAATGTTATAGCTATACAATCTTATAGCGTGGAAACAACTTGCCCACACCTGCCAACATGTCCCACCTACACATCGTCCCACCTGCCTGTGTTTGGCCCATGTCCCTCTAAATCTGTCCTATCCATAGATCTGTATAAATGTTTCTTAAACGTTGCAATATTACCTGCTGCAACTGAATATGGAGGGGCAGGGCAAGGGAGGGCATAGAGTGAAGATGCATTCCCCTCCCACACCTACAGGATTTCCACATTTCATAGCAGCTTTTAACAGCGACTGCCATAAGGATATTTATTTAAACCCATGACCTGCTTTCCAGGACTCCGTGTGGCAAATAAGTGACAGATGGGATCTCTGCCGGCAGCTGCGTGTACGGAAATTCCTCAAATTTAACTACTTCTTTGGGGGTTCCCAAATGAGTTATTCTTAAACAGCGCACCTATTAAGTAATCCAAAAAAAGATTAAATTTCTAAGTAGTTGTGTATAATACCTGAATCTCTCCACATCTTCAGAAATTAGTGTTTATTTGGTGTCTGTGTCTGTGTGTGTATAAATATGGGGATCCCAGAATATATGTATAAGTCTTCCCAAGAAGAATAACACTAATAGCATGACAATTTAAATCATAATTGCTGCCATTCCAGATCTGGGCAAAGAAAAACGCATTACGGAAAAGGAAAAGCAATGCTATGAAAGAGGAGAGTGATGCAGAAAGAAATGATGTTTGTCTTAATCTATTCAGATCACAAACAATTGCTAAAGATAATTCATTAATGGGCAAACCAATTGAGAATTACGCAGTCAGTCTTTAATGGGAAGGTTTTTATACCACAGAGAACCTGAAGGGTGGAAAAATGTAATGCAGTGGGCAGGAAATTGTATTACCCATGAGTGAGAAACACTCTTAAACACAATTTGAATGTTTCCATAATGTTGTTAATATTATTGTTTTAATGCTGGCAAATATATCTCGGCTGCACCAAATGGAATTGAAATGGTACTGGAATTAAATGGCATTAACTAAAATAAAAAATTAACAAAAATGCAGATGCTGGAAATCTGAAATAAATCTATAAAATGCTAGAAACATTCAGCAGTTCAGACAGCATCCACAGGAGATGCTAATTCAAGAAGATAGCATTTATCATCAAGGACCCCACCCTGCCCTCCACTCGCTGCTATCTTTAGACAGGAGGCACAGGTGCCTGAAGGAACATCTACTGTACCAGGTCCAGTACCCTTCATCAGAACTGGAACATTTCCAATTAGAATGCCCCAGCTGATTGCATGGAGAATGATTTTGCTAATTTCTTACTTACATTTTATGAAAAGCCTGTTCAATCAGCTTTATTCTATACTAACACCTATTTTAAACTGACCCTATATCTACAAACTACAATTTTGATAATTTTCACATTGCAATCAATGTCGTTCTTCATTGTCGTTTTCAGTCCGAAGAATGATTCCTTCTAATTATGTCATTATGATTGCACTTATGCTAATGCTGGAACAATAATCAATTTAATTTCAGTAGTACAGTGTCAGATAACTATCTTCATTCCAAGATGATCACACAATAACACGTTCACCAAGTTAATACTTATTAGCTGCACCTGACAACATAAGCCTAATATGTTTGGAATAACGTGCAACAATCAGTTTGTTGTATTACTATTGAAATGCAGCAATTCAAGATGTTTTCTTAGTTCAGTTGAAAGATGATCTGCCTAAATGTTAACTCTGCTTCTCCAAAGATGTTACCTGACTTGAGTATTTCCAACATTTTATTTTTAATTCAAAATGTGCATTTCAGTGCTGAGCAAGAGCTTAAATAACGCGTCTCATCAATGTGCTGCTGAGAAACAGGCCCTTCGACCCACCAAGTCCATACTGACCAGCGATCACCCTGTATACTAGCGCTATCCTACACACTTGGGACAACTTGCAACTTTTACCAAAGCCAATTAACCTACAAACGTCTTTGGAATGTAGGAGGAAACCGGAGCACTCAGAGAAAACCCGCTTGGTCACAGGGAGAATGTACAAACTCTGTTCAGATAACACCCATGGTCATGATCAAACCCGGGTTTCTGGCGCTGCAAGGCAGCAACTCTACCGCTGTGCCAACTTTGCCAATAAACCAGTGTTGGGTAAGACAACATTCTCCTGAATTAGTTCTATGAAAATAATTTAATTGGATTAATTCATTGTTCTTGACACAAAACTATGACAAAGATGTAAATCAGCAGAGTACTGCTCAGTTGTTTGTGGTGATGGCGAGAACGCTACAGGGCTCTCAGTTCGTTTCATAATCTTTTGTAATTCGCTTGATAAATACATATCCTATTGAGGATATGTAGCAGTACATTACAAATGCCAGTGATAAACTAGAGGATCAATTTTGCTTTGTTAACTTGGCAGGTCCACCTTCAAATACCATTCATCAATTACTTACTGCCGAGAAAGAGAATACAATCTCAACCACTCCAAGTATTACTGATTAATAAGATATAATCTCATTTTGGCCATTTAAAAAAAATGTAGAATTTGCTGTATTTTATGCTAATTTTGTTCAATATATTTAATTTATTAACATTGTTAACGATGACCATTTGCTGCAGCAGTGCTTTTCTTTATAAAAAACTGTCTTTTTGTTCCCTGCCTCCAAAAATTAACACCCTGGGTAAACTAGTCTGTATTTTCAATGTGATTGCATGGTTTTCCATAGCTTGAAACATTGTCAACTTTACAACATTGCCATAAACCAGTGTTCGGTAAGACAACATTCACTGTTATTGGCATGCATTCCCAACCATTCTTGTGCTTCCATCCCATTTGTATTGCACCTTACTCATGCCCCTACTCCACATGTCCTCCTTCAAAAAAGTCCAAGGAAATCACTTTCTGTCTAAATCAAACAGAAATAACGACTGATGTGGATGGAAATCAAGTGGCCTGAAATTATAGAATACAATATTATGACCAGAAGGCTGCAATGTGACCAGAAGGAAGATGAATACTATTCCTGAAGCTGTGTTGGACCTTTATGTAAAAGTGCAGGTATCTCAGTAGGGTGAATCTACTGGTTCCCCTTTAACCACAATCCAAAATGATGTTGACTTTGCATAATTACAAAGTAATTGGGCAGGTTACATATTGCTATTTAATCTGGCAAATGTATTTCAAAGTCAAGACCGCAAATATTCACAAACCTCATCAACTGCTGAGCAGCAGTGGTCTCTGCCCTCCTATATACTTGTCGTCCCGACAACCTCGGCATGCTCCAACTGAGGAAGAGTCTGCACTTCCCACATTGGCTTTACAAGCCACTTTAGTAACCAGAAAACTGGAGTGGAAATAAGTCAGACCCACTGAGTTACTCCAGCACTTTGAGCCTATCTTTGGAAATAAGTCATAGTCACACAGCGCGGAAACAGGCCCTTCAGACCAACTTGCCCACACCGGCCAACATGCCCCATCTATACCAGTTCCACCTGCCTGCGTTTGGCCCATATCCCTCCAAACCTGTCCTATCCATGTACCTGTCCAAGTGTTGTGATAGTCCCTGCCTCAACTACCTCCTCCGGCAGCTCGTTCCATACACTCACAACCCTCTGTGTGGAAAGGTTGCCCCTCAGGATCCTATTAAATATTTTCCCCTTCACCTTAAACCTATATCTTCTGGTCCTCAATTCCCCTATTCTGGGCAAATTATTCTGTGCGTCTACCTGATCTATTCCCCTCGTGATTGTATACACTTCTATAAGATCACCCCTCATCCTGCTGCGCTCCAAGGGATAGAGACCCACCCCATTCAACCTCTCCTTGTAGCTCAGACCCTCAAGTCCTGGTAACATCTTCGTAAATCTTCTCTGAATCCTTTCAAGTTTGACAATGTCTTTCCTCTAACACGGTGCCCAGAACGGAACACAATACTCTAAATGCAGTCTCACTGGCGTCATATACAACTGCAACATAACCTCCCAACTTCCATAGAAACATGGAAAATAGAGAGAGGGAGAGAGTCGTCAGTCTGTGTGCGTGTGTTAGCGAGAGAGAGCAAGTCATTCTTGATCCTCTGGAATCACCCAAGAAAATATTGTAAGATATATGACATATTTGATGTTGTATAATCAAAAATATATCAACAAGACAACGGAGCAACCTACCTACAAATGAGCTGTGCAGAACCACAATTAAACCTCAGAATAGCACATTTTATTTATAATTCTTTTGTAAATTATTTGTCAAAATTCATTGTCTATTACCACCTGAAATGCAAACTTACCAAAGCTTCACACTGAAAGATGGTTGATTTTTCCCATACGTTGTTGCAATCATGGCGTTTATTATTCATCATCACTAAGATGCGGATGATAATAGACACCAGCAGTCTCGTAATGACTACAATGTCCTCCATAATGATGTTATTGCCGCTATATGCTTGCCTTACAAGCATTTTAGTAAGCAGCTGGAGCTCAAGCAAATGATGACTATTAGCGAAATAAGCAAAGCCAACTGTGTTTCAGTTCTCATTTAATTGATTCATACTGGGCAAATGATTCCAAACCAGGTGCTCAGAATTACTTCAGGCAAGATTTTGAAATTAAAAATAAAACTCACTGTGTTTGAAAATCTTTTGCTTCAAGCTCCATAGACCATTGTGTATTAGTCTCAAATTTATAGCTGACAAAGCGGCACAATACATTTTCACATGGATATAAACACAGATGGTAACCATTTCAAACGATGGAAAATACATTTTTTTTTTACTTTAAACAAAAATGTGTGTAAATATTAACATATCAAAAATATGTTTGCAATAAATATGTCCACTTAGATTCTGACATTTTTTTCAAATGACCTCTCCTAGAAAGGATGTGTGTGACCCTCAAATAAAGACAAGATGAGGCCCAGTTGCTATCAAGGGGGGTTTGGTATTAAACACAAGCTACTTGAGGGTAGGTTTCCAATTAACATTGTGGCATCATGCAACGTTCTCAAAGGGGGGGGGGGGGGGGGGGGAAGTAACAATGCTCCACATTTTCGAAATATTTATCTCTACTTGAAGGCACATAAAAAAGGATTAAAATAGTCATGTCTACAAAATAAGAATTTTTTGTTGTTATAGGAAACAACTCAGCAAATCTTTTATTAATTTTTTCTCCATGATGGTGGCGTGAGAAATGCTGCGTATATTTAGCCTCGATGGCCTTCAGAAGACAACAGTGCATCATCTCAACACTGATAATGATGAGAACAGATGGTGAGTAACTTGGAGGTGATATTTCCAAGACCTCAGTGTTCTTCTGGTGAAGACGATTGCAAACAAAAATGTTATTAAACATTTTTTTTTAAATGCAATCTGGATTTTTGCCAGCCTAGTTTGTTAAATGCACTACTCACGAAAAAAAAGTGTTTTATCAAGACAGCACCAGGTTCTCAAACCAACCTGCATAACCTTAATCCTGGCTCAACAATGGAAAATTAAAACCATCTCTTGCACTACCAGGAACACATTTTCCTTCTAATTGTGTTTTACCCAAATGTCTTATTTTAAGCAGTCTTTTCTGTTTACTGTCTTGCAGAATTTTATGGATAATTTATGTTTTTATGTATTTGTTTGCCTATGTGCCTGTGTTGCTGCTACAAACAACATTTTCATTGTATCAGTACCTCACTGTACTTGTGCATATGACATTAAACTTGACTTGAATATGAAAACATTAATAAAATGCAGGAAACTGGATTCAGAACTGAAACCTTCAACTGAACAGTTGTGACGGTGCATGAGATTTTGTGATCTAGAATTGAACAATTCGCTAGAAATAAAGTTTACATCTAATCCACCCGAATGTCAAGACAGTGGGATTTGTACTTCCACAAGATATGGATGGGAATTTTAAACCTAAAGGTGCCCTTTAAACATAGGTACTGCACAAAAAACTTCCTCTGCCATGTGCTTCCACCATCCATGTGTATTGTCATTTAGGGAGAGATAACTTATTTCAAACATAACTTATTTCAAACATTAGAAGTCAATGTGAATTCAGTTATGAGCACAGACTGAAGAGGCTATGTCTGTTTTTCCTGGTACATTGATGGTTAAGAGGAGACATAACAGGCAGATAATATTATAAGGGGTACAGATAGGATGGACCACATAAATTGTTTCCCCTTATCAGAGGTTAATAAAAGTAGAGGACATTGAATTAGAATAAGAGATAAGAGATTTGGAGTGGACCCAAGAGGGATCTTATCCACCCAGAATGTGGCAAGTATCTGGAATGCATAGGGCGATGGAAGCAGAATTGCTGATAGCATTTAACATGTATCCACATAAACACCTGGGTGTAGAAGGCTTCGGGCTAAGTGCTCATCGGTAAGGATGAGTCAGCATGGAGGTGGTGGGCCAAATGGCCCGCCCTCTGCAGGACATGGGTAGGCACGCTTCAAGTTAATACCCTTCTTCATGAGAAGGGAGAACGGAGAAACGTCACCTATCCATGTCCGTCAGAGATGCTACCTTACCAACTGAGTTACTCCAGAATTTTATGTTTCACTAAAGATTCCATCATTCTCAGACCCTTGTTTCACCAAATTTTTATCTGTCTGTTTAGGTTAAGTTCCCATGCATTCACTGGATAAGTCATTTTATGTCATTATCTTTGCTTCTGACAAGTGTGGGAAACAGAGGAGATGATAAGCAGATTGAGAACCTAGTTTCCTTTGGACCAAATGAAGTATGGACCTAAGAGTTAATTCCCATACAAATGTTTTCTAAAAATCCTGTGCCCGATTGATTCCTCTTGTGGTTGAAATGCTCCTTTTAGAGTTGTTGTCTAATTTTTCATGAATTTTGTTCATGTCAACAAGAGAAAGTCGGTGACGATAAGGACACCTTCCCATCACCTTCCCGTTCCAAATTCCACTCAAACAGTCACCCTCCAAGGAATCCATATGATTAGCTTAGTGATCTAAACACCGTTGCACCCAACTCTATTATGACCAAATATTTCAATTTGCTAAATAATTTGTCGCCATTTAATTCTTGAATTGACAGTATGAGTATTAAATAGGACTGCATAAAATGTGGTTAATTAACTACATTAAAAGTTCCATCAGTAATTGTGGGGCAACGGCAGCCATGTAAATGCAAGCCAGTATTTTTGACTCTCATTAGTGCACTGTAAATCAATTTTCTACAATGCTTCCAGACCAGAATTGCTAATCAGTAGATCATTAAAAAACTAATTTCTCACCATGGATTAGAATTCACCCATCACCTCCTTAAACCCAACCTTGCCAAAACAATGAAAGAAATTAGAAAGTTATTCCATGTGTAATGCCTCGAAGGAGATGTAGAGTTTTATTCATCAATTAGAAGCACTGAGTTTTATTATTGTTTTCCTTTCTCCTCCCATGTTACTTTATGCTTTTATAGACATGGAAACATTTAAAATGCAGACGGCCACAAGCAACACCATCTACACAGTGAAGCAATGTTGGAGCACATATGAACGGTTATGCCATGGAGTCATTGAACTGTAGAGATTGGAAACGGGCACATTGGCCCATCTTCCTCCAACCCTTTCCCATCCGTTTATTTATCCAAATGTCCCAAGGAGATCTAAAGGAATGTGTCACGATGCATATGGCCCCAACAGTGCTCAGGACCCGAGAGACTCGGGCCATGTCATGTACATTTTTTATGTTATGATGGAGATTAAGTGAGATGTTCCCATTCTTGCAAGAGGAAAAAAATTACCTGTTACGCCAAACTGCTCACTGAATCCCATGAATAAATATGTGCCGAGCCACGAGACTTCACTCTGCCAAGATCAGGAAGTATCTAGTGCAAGGGTTTCCAATCTAGGGTAATTTTGTCTACCCAGGGGGATAAATTTGTTGATTCTGGACTTGTCCATATTTATTCTCATTGACTGACTGTGTTTGGTTTTGGTATGCCTATATCTGTTCATCATTAATTGTTCATAAATAAGTGAAATAACATTGTTATGTGCTTTTAAAGTTGCCACAGGTAAACGGGACGAAAAAGGTTGGGAACCCCTGACCTAGTGGATAGACGGCTAAGGACCAGAGGTTTTCTGGGTGGTTCAGTGGATCTAAGTTTGGTTAAACAGTCTAAAGGAACGGGGTAGAATCAGCCCTGAATAAAGGAAGCAGAAACAGTTTGGCCAGGTTCACTCAGGAACAAATTAACCAAATTTCAGCTCGTCAGTCAGGATAAGATTGGGAAAGAGTGTGCAAGGGTATAGGGGAAATGAAGAGGAAGGGTGGGGTTAAGCCACCAAAAGTGGGATCTCCAACATGGAAGGAGTGTATGGGCAGGAGCTGAGCGAGTGAGGGGTGCAAATGAACACGAGGGTGCTGGATGAAGAAGGCGAGTGAAGGGGGAGTGTGTTTTTCTTCTTGCATATGGCGTGCACAGCCTAAAGTTGTAGGGCAACTTGTTCTATTTGATCTTATTTGATTGTGCACGCCAGGTTGATTGCATTCACGTGAAGGTTGCAATCTCCCACCCCGGGGGAGTGTGTTGAGAGGGTCGGGTTATTGAACTGGTGGACACTTAGAGGAAGTGGAAGAGGATATGCGACCATGGAGGAGGTACTGGTGATGACGTATGTGGACGCGCAAAGGCAACTCAAATTAATTGAAACTTCATCCTCTGCTCTTCAGGAATAAAGTTAAGAAAGTCATTCTTAACCTCAAGCCTAAGATGGATGAGGAGGAGAGGCGAAATATGTATATCAGTTTTACAATGAGCAACATTGAAAATTTACAGTTAAATTCCATTACTTTTATTAGTATTTATTATCTTGATCTGCTACTACTGCAATAATATACTTACTTAAACTGATCTGTTTATTTGAAATTAATGGTCTGCTGGAAGGCCATGTTAGCAGATAAATATTATACATATACCTATACATGCATATATCACTAAAATAATTAACTGATTTAGAGAAGGAAATCTTGGACTTTTGGCCACCAATCCTTAACTTCCAAAGACTTTATTAGTGTCTTATCTTACGTCACAAATGTTATGGCTTCAAAAAAAAAAAAATATATATATATATATATATCACCATCCATCTGGTCACTACCCAATATGAATCAGTCTCATCATAGCATCTCACTTTTTTCTAAATTTCTATCCATATATCTTATTCAAAACACCGAATGCCCTCCTTTTCCCTTTGCAGTTCGCTTACCGCCACAACAGGTCAACGGTGGATGCGATCTCACTGGCTCTCCACTCCGCTCTGGACCACTTGGACAACAAAAACTCATATGACAGGCTGTTATTCATAGGCTACAGCTCGGCGTTTAATACCATCATCCCTTCCAAGCTGGTTACCAAGCTCTCAGCTCTCTGTTTCTGCGCATCCCTATGCAATTGGATCCGTATTGGTGGAAATGTGTCATCCTCATTAACAATCAGCACGGGAGCACCTCAAGGCTGCGTGCTCAGCCCCCTGCTGAACTCACTCCATACTCATGACTGCGTAGCTGGACAGTGCAAACTCCATCGTCAAGTTCGCCGACAACACCACTGTTGTGGGACGAATCACTGATGGTGATGAGTCAGAGTATAGAAGTGAGATCGAGCAACTGTCCATATGGTGCCAGCACAACAACCTGGCCCTCAACACCAGCAAAACCAAGGAACTGATTGTGGACTTTGGAAGGGGTAGGATAGGGCCCACAATCCCGTTTATATTAATGGGACGATGGTGGAAAGGGTCAAGAACTTCAAATTCCTGGGTGTGCATGTTTCCGAAGATCTTTCCTGGCCCCAGCACAATGATGCAATCATAAAGAAATCATCAGCGCCTCTACTTCCTGAGAAGATTACGGAGAGTCGGTATGTTAAGGAGGACTCTCTCAAACTTCTACAGGTGCACAGTAGAGAGCATCTTCTACAGGTGCACAGTAAACTCGCCATCAAACAAACTCTGCACAATAACAGCCTATTGCACTTTATCTGTTTATTTATTGTGCATATATATGGTCTATGATATATAGACACACTGAACTTTTATCTCCTGTTCTGTATTAAGTTGTGACCACTGCCCAGTCCATCATCGGCTCTGACCTCCCTACCATCGAAGGGATCAACCGCAGTCGCTGCCTCAAAAAGGCACCAACATCATTCAAAGCTGCACCATCCTGGCCACACACTCATCTCTCCGTTGCCATCGGGAAGAAGGTGCAGGAGCTTGAAATCTGGAACGTTCAGGAACAGCTTCTTCCCCACAACCATCAGGCTATTAAACTCTGCACAATAACAGCCTATTGCACTTTATCTGTTTATTTATTGTGCATATTTCTGGTCTATGATATATAGACACACTGAACTTTTATCTCCTGTTCTGTTTTAAGTTTACATATTTTGTTGTGCTGCAGCAAGCAAGAATTTCATTGTTCTATCTGGAATACATGACAATAAAACTCTCTTGACTTGACTCTTGTATTATCCATCTGAGCCCATTTCCCACGGCCCCAATCCAAACATTTACCGCACCAAGGGATGGATATTCCAATTTTATTCTACTCAATATCCTGCAACCTCTGGAGTTTCACTCATGCAAAAGCTCAATTATTTGCGCCCAAGCCTCATCGGGTATTGTTCATCTAGAAATCTTCTTTGCTGATCTGTACTCTCTCCTGATTTCCCAGTGGCCTGTTTATCTTAAATCTTGTTCAGGTACTTAAATCTTGTTTAGGCGCATAAAACTTTCAATTTACATACTCATTTTAGCATTCCAGCATTTTTTATCGCTACAATTCCCTTCAACTCCCACTTCTTAAACTTTACTATTTTCTTTTTTGTGCTTTTAGGAATTGTAGTGGGTCATTTATTGAATGTAAAGGCTCTGTCCAATGAAAGATGTGATTGCACTGCAAATAAATACATCATCATACTGTCAGAATCTTTGGAAACATTTAGCAAAATCCATTTAGCCAGGTTGAAGAAATTAGACTATATCAAATTAATCAGGAACAATTTTTCAAGAGCAATCATAAAACATTTTTCTCTAGAGTTTCAGAGGTTATTCAATTTAATATTAGTTCAACAATCTCATTAGACAATATTCTTTGCAAAATCTAAATATTTCTTTATATTGGCTAATTTTTTTTTTTTTAATAACATACTTTCTAAAATAATTAAACAATTACATGATTTAATTTTTTTTTAATTGGCTTTGAAAACTTCCTCAAACTCATAACTGTAAAAATGTCTCTGGTTTAATTTAGAGATACAGCGCGGAAACAGGCCCTTCAGCCCACCAGGTCCGTGCTGACCAGCGATCCCCCCATATTAACACTATCCCACACCCACTAGGGACAATTTATACAATTACCAAGCCAATTAACCAACAAAACCTTGGAGTGTGGGAGGAAACCAAAGATCTCAGAGAAAACCCACGCAGGTCACAGGGAGAACATGCAAAACAGCACCCGTAGTCGGAATCGAACCCGGGTCTCAGGTGCTGCATTCGTCATAAGGCAGCAACTCTACCGCTGCCTTACAGTTCTAGATTTGCTATTAATTTAGTGTCAAGAAAGGCTGGAAGATTAATTGGTGTGGGAATACAAACTCAAACATAACCCATGTTCTGAAGAAAATTCCAATCAATACGTTCAGAAGTGGAAGGTGGAGTTTATTTGATATAACTTTAGCAATATGTCAGAAAAGTTGAAAACTGAATACAGGAGTTAAAAATAAAATTAGTTATTTTGGCAGTTTCTTGACAAATTGTTTTTTTGGCATTAATGATGTGTTCTTTTTCAGCAGTTCTTCACACGTGTTGGTTAGTTTAGGTATGTTACAAAACTTACCTTCAGCGGCGCTGCAGTTCTGTCACTGGCCGTGTGCGCGACTTTGGCGCCTTTGGGGGGGGTGGGGTTAAATTGCGGTTTTCCCTTGCCATCCCTTGGAATTATATTTTCTCGGAGTGCGAGCTTTTGCTGAAGATTCGTTCCGACTGCCGGTAAGTGAAATTTCTTTTAAAAATCACTCGACTATTTCAGTGCTGCAGTAAAATAAAAATTAGCTCCTAATGCCGTGAACGTCGACAACGGGGACGGATTTTACGTAGGGGACCGGTAAATGAAAGCTGTTTATTTTTTCATATAAACTTGCTTATTTAGATGACCTCAATCAACATTTCATGTTGCGAAACGGTGATTTATTCCCCATATGAACCGGCAGTATTTTTCCTGCCGATATTGGGTTTAAATTCACCGCAACCGCAACGTTCCAATCCATCGGGTTCCAGAAAATCCCACTCGCAAGCCGATTTAAATGGCCATTAATTTACGGGCATTAAACACTAAATTCCTTCCATTTGGCCTACAAATTAATGACAATTAGATTTTAAAATCATGTTATATTGTGAATTATTGTGTGAATGTTATTTGGACACTTAGGCTTTAAAAAAAATGTTAATATTTTCTTAAGAAATGGATAGATGTTTAGATGTTTAGATTCAATGTTTAGTAATTGAATTTTGTAATTAGCTACAATTGGGTAACTAACTAATTATATGCTTTAATTTCAGGTCATCCAAGAAAGATTGTTTCATATTTGTTTCATAATGCTTCAATCTATAATAACTGAAAATTTCTTTCAGTTCTCTTAATTTTTAAGAAAGTTATGGGCTTTTGACTGTCCTCGGTCACAACTTTTGTGTTAAGTCAATGGAAAAGCAATAGATGCTAATTTCCGAGTATGAAAATGGCCATAACTTTTTTAATACTGAAGATATGAAAGTGAATTAGGTGTCAAATTAAACTTCTTTTTATGCTTTATTTGATGGGTTAAATTGCAGACTTGATTTTTAAAATCTGTTACAAAATTTTGTAACATTGCTAGTTAATTTATCAAGAAATATGGAACACTTATTCTTTCAAGGGTTTTTTTTTCAGAGACTAGAAGCAAATCCCATGAATTGTAGAAATGGCTCAGTTACATTTAAGGGCCTGTCCCACTTGGGCGACCTAACCGCGTGTTCTGGCGAGTTTGCCTTCGACTCATACTCGCAGCATGGTCGACACGAGGTCGTAGGAGGTCTTCGTAACTCTCCTTCATGCTCGAGAGTGGTCTCCGCATACGCGAGGTCTCAGCATACGCGAGGTTGCGGCGTTTTTTTCAATATGTTAAAAAATGCCCATGAGTAAAAAAAAGTCGCCATGGAAAAAAATCGATACTTTATTTACTCGTAGGTTTGGTCGTAGTAAATCGGCATGTTAGTCGTAGGCAATCGAGGGTAATCGAAGGTAGCCGAAGGTAGTCATAGATAGTCTTCATCATATTCGAAGGGAGATCGAAGGAGATCGAAGTAGGTCATCTTCACTCTCCACTATTCAGTGTCTAATTTTCCAGAAGTTAAGTCGTAGCTAGTCGAAGCTGGTCTTCAACATAGTCGAAGGAGGTCGAAGGAGGTCTTCTACATAGGCGAAGGAGGTCTTCAACATGTCATTCTCTCAAACTCGTCTAAACTCGCCAATTAGGTCGCCCAAGTGGGACAGTCCCTTTACAGTACATGAAGATGTGGAGAGTAAATGGAAAGTAATAGATAAAATGAAAGCAAGTCCAAATTATTTCCATGTGATTATTTCCATGTGATTATTAAAAATCACATGGTTAAAGTGCACATTGTCAGATTTTGCCATGTAGAAATTATAGCTACGCTTATACATCGCCCCCCCCCCCCCCCCCCCTTTTTAGGGCACCATAATGTTTGGGCCACATGGCTTCACAGGCGTTTGTAATTGCTGTTGTGTTTAATTGCCTCCTTATTGCAGATATAAGAGAGCTCTTAGCAATGAGTATTTCCTCCAGTCTTTCCATCACCTTTGGAAACTTTTATTGCTATTTATTAACATGAGGACCAACGTTGTGCCAATGGAAGACAATGAAGCCAATATGAGTGAGAAACAAGAATAAAACTGTCCGCAGAAGACTTCGTGAACAGAAATACTGAGGCTAGATGCAAACCACTGGTTAACCGTAAAACTAGGATGGCCAGGCTGCTCTTTTAAGTACTTGCCAAGAAGTACTTAAAAGAGCAACCACAGTTCTGGAAAAAGGTCTTGTGGACAGATGAGACGAAGATTAGCTTATATCAGAGTGATGGCAAGTGCAAAGTATGGAGGAGAGAAGGAACTGCCCAAGATCCAAAGCATGCCACCTCATCTGTGAAACATGGTGGTGGGGGTGTTATGGCCTGGGCATGTATGGCTGCTGAAGGTACTGGCTCACTTATCTTCATTGATGATACAACTGCTGATGGTAGTAGCATAATTAATTCTGAAGTGTATAGACACATCCTATCTGCTCAAGTTCAAACAAATGCCTCAAAACTCAATAGCCGTCAGTTCACTTTACAGCAGCAAGCCAATGATCCCAAACATACTGCTAAAGCAACAAAGGAGTTTTTTTAAAGGTAAAAAATGGTCAATTCATGTGGCCAAGCCAATCACCCGATCTGAACCAAATTGAGCATGCCTTTTATCTGCTGAAGAGAAAACTGAAGGGGACCAGCCCCCAAAACAAGCATAAGCTAAAGATGGCTGCAATACCGGCCTGGCAGAGCATCACCAGAGAAGACACCCAGCAACTGGTGATGTCCATGAATCACAGACTTCAAGCAGTAATTGCATACAAAGGAAATGCAACAAAATACTAAACATGATTACTTTCATTTTACATGACATTGCTGTGTCCAAAACATTATGGTGCCCTGAAATGAGGTGACTATGTATAAACACTGCTGTAATTTCTACATGGTGAAACCAAAATGTATAAAAAAAGGCCTTTATTAAAATTTGACAATGTGCACTATAACCACGTGTGATTTTTTCGATTACAAATCTCAAATTGTGGAGTACAGAAGCAAATAAATAAATGATGGGTTTTTGTCCCAAAATTATGGAGGGCACTGTATAACATCACAGATTCCTTTTCTCCAGAGATGTTGCTGTCCAGTTGAGTTACTCCAGAATTTTGTGTCTATCTTTGGTGTAGACCAGTATCTGCAGTTCCTTCCTACACAATACAAAATTTCACCTCTCTCTAGGAATCAAAAGTAATCTAGACTAATCCAAATATTGTCATCAGTGACACAAGAAACTAAAATAACTAAGAGTTTAATGTTCCCAGGCTGAGACAGGTGGGCAGAACATACAAATTAATAACCACCTGCTCTAGTTTGGGCTACGACAAATTGCATTCTTCATATGTATAAGTAACTCACCTTGCGAATGAGAGAAATAACATGCTGATTCCTTCTCAAGGCATGCAAAATGTTAAATGAGGCATTGAAGATTAAATGAGAAACTGAGCAGCTTTTAATCCTTTCACTATTTTATCACAGCTCCCGTTGTGATCATTGGTTCTTACATAAAGCCCTCAATGTTATCTTATTTTCACTATAAACTTGGTGCATTGATGTAAAATGCCAGGAGAAACAACTTTATGCCTATCTGAAATCCAATAATACTTTTTGGGGCATTTCTGTGAGTTACACAAAGTCATGAATCACTGTTAAATTACTTTACAGTCATTTATATTTTATACTTCATTCATAATGGAAAAAGAAAGATACAATCACCAGCAAGAATCATTTTAATTAGTCATCAATAATGGCAGTGGTCATGACAAAGTCTACTAATTGGACCATTTCACCTCTCATGCTAGCCTATTATTTGAAATAGTGGCAAAGGCTGAAGAACAACCTGTGTTGCCTATGAAGAGATTATAAAACTTTGCAAGTATTATTTCTTAGATGGCACAATATCATATCTTCTATTTAACAGCATATCCACAGAATGCTGAGATTTCGATAAATATATCTCCGATCTCTTTTTTGTCCTTGTGCAACTTTTCAGCAATTGCACATACCTTTCTGAATACCTCAGTTGAACCAAAGGAACAAATCTATTTATGTCTTTGTGAAATAAATAATGGTTGATAACTGATTCAACATTGTTTAAATGACTCATTTTAACAATGGCACTTCTGTCCACCAATTTCATTAGCCAGGGACGACTATTTATAATAGTAGTGCTAAGCCCAGAATGTTGATGTTCAGGCCACAACATTTAAGATGGAGAAATCTACAGTGTAAGAACAAAGGCAAGAAAAGAGACTAAGGTGTTGGATTTTCCCCACATATAATCTGGGCATGGCCTCATGGATGATGTATTCAGGAGGTCACCCCTGTTAACCAAGAAAGGGATCAACTGCAGATTATTGAGGCATTGAGGGCCCATCAGCCAGATGCTGACCCTAACACCGAGCTTCCAGATCAGGCCGGATGTTGTGGTCTCTGTCCCAATTGAATACTGTGCACTGGTTAACCCATAGCCTCACAAGATAACAAAAATAAATTCAGCATTGCACAATTTATTCTGCCTTTCCCATTGAGCAATGTCTGAATTTATACTCCAAATAACACAGATCGAGGTCATTCAGCCTAAAGGACCCATGTCAGATCCAAGGTTCAATTGTCCCATTTCTTCCTCTCCATATTTCTCCGTATTGCAGCAACTTACTGTCTCTCACTCATGGCACCAGCGGTACCCAGCTGTATGAATATTGATTTCTCATAGTTCAAGTAACCCTTGATTCCCTCTCTCACCATCCCTCCCTCACCCTACTGTCCTGCGAGTTTTACTGCTCGCATCCCTTTGTTATCACCTCCTCCTCAGCCAACAATGCACTTTAGCCATCGGTGCCAGCTCTGATTCGTTCTATACCTTTTCATACTTCTATTTTCCCTCTCCCTTGACCTGAAATGTCACCTATTCCTTTTCTCCAGAGATGCTTCCTGACCTACTGCAGCATTTTGTGCTTATTTACAATGAAAATGCATTTATCCAAGGTTTCCCAAAGATCAAGATTGTATTTTCCCCATATGTTTTTATTTAATTTTTCAGAGTTTGATTTTTGCAAATATTTGCCAAGTTCACTCTCTTCTCCCACGATGCTCACTGACATTTTCTTTCATTTCTGGGAGTGCACAACTGTAAGATTTGCATTGGTCTCCAAATTTTGAACGCAGCAAGAAGGTTTGAGTGGACATTGGAGAACGTTTTTAATTTTGCACAGAGATCTATTATCCTGCCAACCGTGTGAAATTATGGGACAGTTTCAAGCATTTATTCCATCTTATTCCACCATGAGCAATGCCAACACTTCTGAGTAGAGAATTCAAGAAAAATATTTAAAACAACAAAGAAAAGTAATTCATATTCTTATTACATGCTGTTGTGAGGCAAATGAAAAATTCTAATTTACTTAAACTTTATTTAAGCTTTAAGCAACTAATTTCTGTAATACACATCTTGAAAATGCCTGGAAATTATCGCTGATTCCGCAGGCCTCGCCGGCCCGAGGCCCCGCACATGTGCACACTTCATTCTCCCCTCCTATTTATAAGTTGAGACGGTCAGGAGGTTTAATACATCTTGATGACCATCGCAGCACTGGTGCATCAGGAGATAATGGTGTTTCAATAGCTGGTGGTACATATATTGCTTGGTCATCAACTTCACTCATATTGTTATTTACGTTTTCAATTTTAGAATTACTTATAGAAGTTTCCATAGGGAATGATGGGATTTTTGAAGGAAGTTCACAATTAACATTATCAAGGAGTGACAGAGCTGATGGAGAAGACAGACATGGTGCAAGGTCACGAAGTGAGACAGTTGACTGACGTCCATCCTGATACTTGATAGTTGCATAAGAAGGGTTGACATCAGTCAGTTCAACTTCACCTTCACCAACAAAGGGCTCATTCTTATTTGATCGGACATACCGTCGAAGCAACACAGGCCCAGGGCTAGTCAACCATGATGGCAGAGAAGTAGCACTAGAAGAACGCCGTTTGAAGTTAAAGAACCGCTCATGTGGAGTAGTATTGGTAGCAGTTGACAGTAGAGATCTGAAGGAGCGTAATTCATCTGGTAGAACACATGCCCACCGTTGATCTGGTATGTCATTTGGCTTTAAAGCAGTTTCACTGTTTTCAAAATTATTCCGTTATACCTTTCAACCTGACCATTTCCAATAGGATGATTTGGTGTTGTTTTACTTGTTGCAATTCTTCTATTAGAAAGGTAGTCTTTGAAATATTTTGACATGGATGAGGTTCCCCTATCAGAATGTATGTAACTTGGAAATCTACAGTATAAAAACAGTTGATCTAAACATTTGATAAACGTAGCAGCTGACATATTTGGACAAGGAAAGGCAAATGGAAACCTCAAAATATTCATCAACTATGGCAAGTATATAAACATTTCGAGAGGAGGATGGTAAAGACCCTTTGAAGTCAATACTCAAATGTTCCATAGGTGGAGTAGCTTTGATCAATCTTCCTTCTTCAGGACGGAAGAACCTTGGTTTTAATTCAGCACACATGAAGCATACGTCATCTTCACATCTTCTGTAGAAAAAGGTAGGTTTTTGGAACAAACATAGTGTAACATACGAGTGACTCCAGGATGACACAGCCCATTGTGAAGACCAGTTAGTGCAGGAGAATGAACAGAGGCACAAAATGCCCGAGTTAATGTATCCAGAGCAACATTATCCTTACCAGGGCAGTACTCAATTGAATAACTATATACAGACAATTCAATCCTCCATTCATGAATTTTACTGTTTTTAATCTTTGTTTCCTTTCCGATTATCTAGCATAAAAGCTACTGAACGCTGATATGTTATCAAAGTGAAGTGCTGGCGTGCAAGGAAATTAGTCAATTTTCTCACTGCTTCAACAATTACTGTAGCTTCCTTTACGACGGGTGGGTAGTGCAATTCACTACCTTGGAGAGTACGAGACATGAAAGCCACTGGTCGTCCTCCTTGATTTAATGTTGCTGATACTGCTAAATCAGAGGCATCACATTCAACAACAAAGGGGAGATCCTCATCGATGGTGTGTAATGTCGCAGATTCTAATTGTTTCTTAAAAGAAGTAAAGGCTCCAATTGCAATTGCAAGGGGGAAAAATTTTGCTCTAATCAAAGGTTAAATTTTGTCAGAAAAATTTGGTGTCCTTTTAGCATAATATGCAAACATACCATGAACCCTTCATAGAGAGTTTAATGGGGCTGGAACAGGTATCTCTTGGAGTGGGCAGAGTCTTTCTGGATCAGGCTTGATAATATCATTTCCAACCCAATAACCAAGAATATTAATTGATGACACTGATGTTATTAACTTAACCTCATTTAATGTTAGATTTTTAGAATGTACAACTTATAAAAACCGTTATAAACTTGATGCTTCTAAAAAATAACCATCAAACTCCGTGAACTGGTTTATAGTTTGAGAGTAATCAATGCAGAGTCTCTTTCTAAGTCTCTCCAAGGGGTCCTTAACCACGACAACTTGTGCCCTTGAAGGGGAAGAGTTGGGTTCTATGATACCTTCTCCTAAAAGATTAGTTACTTCTGTGTTGATAAAGTTTCTGTCATCTTTACTAAAATGTCTTGATTTTGTAGCAATGGGCTTGCACTTATAGGGTAAATTAGTGAATAATGAAGGACATTCAATAGATGCAGCAGAAAAAAACAACACACAATACTGGTGGCTTTGACAATACAAGATCAGGCATAGTTCCTTCATACAATATTTGAAGTAATCTGTGCTGTTTCTGAATATCCTGACCTAGAATTATATCGCTACACAATTTTTTAAAAATACCAAGACATACAGATTTATAACTAGTTTTGTTCAGAATAAAGTCTACAATACAAGATCCAACAATTTGAGTGTTGAGTTTTCAGAGCCATCGAGATTATAGTTAGATTTAGTCGAGACACAACTTGTTCACTTATAAAACATTCCGAACTGCCAGAATCAAGTGGTACATTAAGTGTATGGCCATTGATGGATACCGTTGTAGCTGCATGAGACAAGCTCTCAGGAAATGAAGCTATAATTGTACATAAAGAAGGCATATACATGGCAGCAGTCACACTTTTAGAGTTGCTTTGGACTTGCTTACTCTAGAATAATGTCCCTTCTTACCACAACTATTACAAGTTGCTTCTCGAGCAGGACATATCTCTCTATTATGAATATTACCCCCACAAAAGTAACATTTCCTTTTTGAATAAGTATATGTTGCAGCAAGGGCACATTTATCAGTAGAAATTGTTTCAGCTTGCTCCATATTAGTGCTTGGGTGAGATTCTTTTGTAGTAGTTGTAGCAGAATACACTCTTGATGAGCCATAAGCATCGGAATTTCTCTGAGCCAAGTCTAATGAGTAAGCTTGATTGTAAGCTGACTGTAAGTGCAAGGTTTTGTTTTCTAATTGTCTCTGTCCTATTAAAGGCAATACCAAACCATTGATAAGTTTGTACCTTCAATCTCGAATAAGTTCCTGTCGATATTGATCAGCTGTAACTGCTTTAAAGGCACTTTACTAAGTCTTTGAAGTTCTTGTAAAAATTCATCAAGTGACTCACCAGGTTTTTGTTTACGAGTAGCAAGGTGTCGAGCAAATATTACATTGGGTGTCTTAACAAAGAGTCTGCTTAGTATATCAATAGCAAAATCATAAGTTGTACATTCCTCTATGTAATCATATACATCATAAGAGACAGAGCTTATTAATGGCCTAAATTTGTCTGGTGCATTGTCGCTACACTCATCAAAGACGTTATTCAATGTACGGAGCCAGTACTTCCATTCCTTTGGAGCAGTAGGTGAGTTGGGATCCAGATCCAAGCATTGTGCTCAGCCTCCTGCTGTACTCACTCTATACTCATGACTGCATAGCCGGACAAAGTGCAAACTCCATCATCAAGTTTGCCGACGACACCACTGTTGTGGGACGTATTACTGATGGGGACGAGTCAGATTATAGAAGTGAGATTGACCGATTGACCAACTGATGCCAGTTGGTGTTGAGCTGGCTCTCAACACCAGCAAAACCAAGGAACTGATTGTGGACTTCAGAAGGGGTAGGATGGGACCCACCATCCCTTTTATATATCAATGGGTCGATGGTGGAAAGGGTCAAGAAATTCAAATCCCTGGGCGTGCATATTTCCGAAGATCTCGCCTGGTCCCAGAACACTGATGCAATCATAAAAAAAGCACATCAGCGCCTCTACTTCCTGAGAAGATTACGGAGAGTACGGAGATTATGGAGTATGTCAAGGAGGACTCTCTCGAACTTCTAAATAGAGAGCATGCTGACCAGTTACATCGTGGCTTGGTACGGAAACCTGAGCGTTCAGGAGCGGGAAAATCTGCAAAACGTTGTAACCACTGCCCAGTACATCATCAGCTCTGTCCTCCCTACCATCGACAGATTCTATCGCAGTCGCTGCCACAAAAAGGCTGCCAGCATCATCAAGGACCCACACCATCCTGGCCACACACTCATCTCACCGCTGCCATCTTGTAGAAGGTACAAGAGCCTGAAATCTGCAACATCCAGGTTCAGGAACAGCTACTTCCCCACAGCCATCAGACTATTAAACACAACTTCAACCAACTCTGAACTATAACAGCCTATTGCACTTTATCTGTTTATTTATATATGTGTGTGTATATATATATATTCTATGGTATATGGACACAATGATCTGTTCTGTATTTATACCTACAATATTCTGTGTGCTGCAGCAAGCAAGAATTTCATTGTCCTATCTGGGACACATGTGGTTTCTTGTGGTTTCTTGTGGTTTCAATAGTTTCTCCATCGCGATGTCACACTGCTTAACTTCTGAGATTGAGTTGCTTAAATTGTCGTGAGGCAAACAAAAAATTCTAATTTACTTAAACTTTATTTAAGCTTTAAACAACTGATTTCTGTAAAACACATTTTCAAAGCGCCTGGAAATTATCGCTGATTCCGCAGGCCTCACCGGCCCGAGGCCCCGCACGTGCGCACACTTCATATGCCGAAATATAGATTGCAATACATCAATTTTTATAAATCGCTAGACCAAGGGGGACCCGTTGGGTCCCGTGCCCTCAACACGCGCGGTTGCGGGGGGCAGAGAGGGAGGGAGAGAGGGGCAGAGAGGGAGGGGCAGAGAGGGAGGGAGGGGCAGAGAGGAAAGGAGGGGCAGAGGGAGGGAGGGGCAGAGAGGGAGCGAGGGGCAGTGAGGGAGGGAGGGGCAGTGAGGGAGGGAGGGGCAGAGAGGGAGGGAGGGGCAGAGAGGGAGGGAGGGGCAGAGAGGGACGGAGGGGCAGAGAGGGAGGGTAAGCCCACCCACCAGCATGACAGACGATCAGACGGGGAGACGGAGAGGAGGTAGTCCCCTGTGACGGCCGCCACAGCCACATTTCCCCAGCACTTGTCCGCGCCCGCGCTGCGATAACGACCGCCGCCGCCATTTTGTAGAACTTAAAAGATCCAAGCGGAGTGCGCAGCACGACTTGATCACGTGTTCAACTGCTTAAATCCAGATCCGGGGGGGGGGGGGGGTGGGGGACAAAAAAAAAGGTCAGATTGGTCAACAATTTTAATTAAAAAGTCAGGAAAATAGTGTGCTAAATGTACAGAGGAGTGGATTTCTAAAATCACAAGGAAAATCTCTACTGATATATGTAAAAAGTCCCCGTTTCGTAAAATTCTATTTTCCAAGCCACAAGTTCTTCAACTTGATTGTCTAATTGAGGCTGCGACGTTTTAGTGCGACCAATCTTGTATCATTGGCACTTTCTCATTCAGCAACAAATTGTTCCAATTTACATGCTACTAATTACACTGCAGGCAATTTGCATGAATAGAATGGCACCAAATACAGATGAAATGCACCTCCCATAATCATCAGCTCTCGATAGGAATACACCTGATATCCACGTAGTTGACACTTTTGAAGGTCCCGCATTAAGTTTAACTGAATTCTCTGTGACAGAATACTGAGTGGCCTCGCTTCCATTTCCCTGTGTGAATTATGAACATTTAATGAGAAGCAACAATAGGATGAAAAGCAAAGGAGGAAGTGTGTCACTTCCTTCATAATTGGCGAGAAGGAAGAAAGCAGAGTGAAGAAATTTAGGGCAGTTTCTCAGAGTGGTTGCAAGTGGGTCATGTTATCCCATAGGGTTCAATTCTTGAGGCACTTCTGTTCACTACATACATCAATGATTCAAATATAGGCCTAGGGGGAAAGCTGCAGATGTCCAAAATAGGAGGCATAGTTAGTTCTATACAAGAACAAAGACAACTGCAAAGTGATATTAATAATTTCAGAAGTGGGATGAAAGTGGCAGATAGAATTCAATGTCACCAAGGTCATACACATTGGTAAAAATATAGTAATTATCCTATGAAGGGAGGTGGATCAATACTTTGGATCAGCAGAAGATTTGAGAGTGTAGACTTATACGACACTGAAGGCAGCATTTCAGGTTGATATGGCAGTTAAAATAAGTGTTTGCAATTCTACATTTTATTCCAATATTTTTTGTATTGTTTTTCTTCCTCCTCGATGCGAAAGCCATAAGCAAATGATACATTTAAGCGCTCTTAGGTAACCTTGAAGTGGTCCGGTGAGCAGTTCTTTTGTTCTTGTCTAACATTAAGGAAATTTTATTTCCACGCATCTGCTAATTCTAGGTTACCTTTGGGAAAAGTACTGGAAAAAACCTTGACAAATCGTTGCATTGCATCATATCGATGGTTACACACTGATGCCTGTTGAGTATGTCATGAAAGTATGTAATTGAGCAAGTTTTTGATTGTATCTCAGTACACGTGACCATAATAAACCAATACTAATATGGTCTGGATATTGGCATATACTGTGAGAGATGGATGAAATGCAAAAACTAGTACAGAAAAGGTACAATTCAGATTCATTGAGATACCACCTAGTTTGAAGAAATACTATTACAAAGCTTGATTTAACAATCGGTGTCCCTTTTTAAACAGAGTGCTGAATTTAAAAGGATAAAACTGGTATAGAGCAGACAAGGGACAATTTATACAAGAATAAATGTTAGACATTTTGAAGAGGACACGTGAAATATTTATGCACACATTGAATGAGCCACTAAGGAGACTGGATTAGTGGATGAAGAAATTTTTAAAAAAAAGGATAATGTGGGACTATCATGAGGGAAATTGTCTGCTTGTTTGGAGGTTAATTGATTTTATATACTCGGTCTTGTATGGTTTGTTTTTGCATTTGAATATCTATATATTTCAATCAATTTCAATAAATAAGATAACACCATCAGGATGGCTTTGTACTCTAAATGAATTTTAGGGTCACATCCAAAAATAACATATTCTTCAGCATCCTTTTCATGTCCCAAAGGTGAAATTGATTCAAGCATAGACTGAAATGAGATAGAATAATAAAATTGAGAACTACCTGTAAAATTGTAATCACATACAAGATTTCATGTGTTCTACTTTTTATCAGTTAACCCTTTGCATTTGTATACCATCACTTCCACCACTTGCTACACCAACCATCACAAAATTTCTAGAAATTTAATGTTTGCCCCAAATTGGTACTAATACTGCACTTTCGCAAAGTCTTGCACCTTTTCTTAGTTCCATAATTCAAGTAACCTTAGAAGTGTTTATAATCAATAGTGGTAATTTTGTCAGGGTTTTCATACTCCTGAAATGCTATGTTATAGATATATATACATTTCAGGAGTATGAATATATTAATATAGGAATGAAGAATATTTGTAGTTAAAAAGCACCAAAATGGAGAATTGTGGTAAATGAGACAAAAGAGACTGCAGATGCTGGAATAGCAAACTGGAGAATGGTGGAAGAACTCAACAAATCAGGCAACATCTGTGGAGGGAAAAGTGTAGGTCGACGTATGAAGTTGATACTCTGCATCAGGACTGTGGGGAAACAGGAAAGATTGCCTTTATATAGCAGTGCTCAGGTGGGTGGAACAGAGGTTGGCAGATGATAGGTAGAACTGGATGGGGAGGGGATGATAAGCAGGTGGAACCGGATGGGAGATGGTGGATGGGTCAGAGGTTGCCAGCTTTAAGTGAACTTGAAGCCATCCGCAAGGCATAAAACGTAGCTATGCAAATACTTAAATGAAAAATATTTTACAGGATGACAGCAAAATGTAAAATAATTTCCCCTGGATCAAAGCAATTTGGCTCCACTTCATGGAGTTGACAACTGGTGGAGGATGGCAGCATCACAGTAGTCAGCTTATCTGCAAAATGGCAATTTTGTGAGACTATGGTGCTGATTTCACAACAGCTGTACTGCGAATACTATTATTTTCCGAGAGATAATTATGTCACAAATAAGAAACTAAGGCATGCATTAAATTCCCTCGAGTTGATCAGACAAGGTTGGGAGACTAAAGATCATCTACCCTTGCTGAGAATACAAGTATTTGATGCCAAAGTTAAGGAGCATGTTGAAAAGATACCGTTACCTAGCAACTCCTGGTGTAGCTGCATTAAAATGACTACAGCGAGCATCGTGTGCCAAAACTATAAACCATATCTAATAAGGTCACAGCAAACAATTTCACAATCTTAAAAGACCGAAGCAATTATTTATCAGTTATTGATTACATTGAACTCTTCTTAAACTATTTGAGCAAACCAAATAGCTAATTGCCAGAAACAGTTATACCTGCCTTAGCACATTGCCAAGTAAAAATACTTTTTAATAATGCTTTTAATGAATAGATTGCCAAGTATCCCAGTGTTTCAAATGTACGTAATGAGGAAAAATTGGCTACACAGAAATCAGCCATACATAAAATATTATCATAGCCAAACCTGAAGAAAGACCTGGTTAAACAATAGAAAAGCCAACATTTATATACATTAATGAATGCTTTGCAATTTAAAATCAGTTAACAAAAGTAACCAATTCAATTCATATAAAATGTTTCATTTTACTAGTTTAGTCTCGTCTTGGCTTTCAGAAATAATACAAGATTGTCCATTGCAAAAAGAAGGAATTATTAGTTAGTATGGTCATTATCTCATAAGTAAATTCTTTTTAAATTGTTTACATATTTCACAAAAAATATTCTATAATCGAATTGTACAACGAGTTATTGCATTTATCCAGATGGTTACAATAGGTGTCATGTGTGAATAAAACATTGAAACACTACAGAGAATAAAAATATTGCTTTGCAGCTAATAAAACAGAACAGTAAAGGTGCACTTTACATTAAAAAGAATACGGACATGGAGACGAGTCAGCATAATTTGCTACAAAACATAAAACATCAACACTCTTCTGAATAACTGGTCGATCTGGTAAAAGCACATTGTTTCTTTAGATCATGATTAAAGACCGGAAAATGGGACTGTAGACATTCAAATAAATCAGTTCTTCATTTTCTCAATCTATCTTTTAGCACATTTCTCCCATTAAATCATGAAACATAACACACCACTGATTAACTCTTACTTTGCATGAAGAATGATATTGGTTCATGCTTCATTTCAGGGTCCAATATACATTGTTGGAACTCCACATCTTTATCTACCTACATCTGGATTTCTGAATTATTTGTTCATTATTTTACCTTTAATTAATTTCCTTATTTTTACTGAATATTTTACATCTTGCACTATGAGGTAGTTGAAAACTATGCAATTAATTTGATTGTGTAGGAGAGAACTGCAGATGCTGGTTTAAATCGAAGATATACACAAAATGCTGGAGTAACAGGCAGCATCTCTGGAGAGAAAGAATGGGTGACGTTTCGGGTCGAGACCCTTCTTCAGACTGATGTCAGGGGAATGGGTGGTACAGAGATAAAATGTAGTCTGAGAGAGTAAGACTGGAAGGAGAACTGGGAAGGGGAGCGGATGGTGGGAGAGAGAAAGCAAGAGCTACTTGAAGTAATCAAATTAATTAATTTGATTCATCTTTTATCTTTTAACTCAATAACATGGATTATATTTTGTTATCTCTTAGAGATGTTTTTTTCTACTCCCACTGTTTTCTATAATAAATATTGCTAATCTCCTCCTCTCCCCCCCCCCCCCCCCCCCCCCCACACCCAATCACTTTTCTTGATACATCCAATCCCAGTGTTTAATCCCAATCTTATTTTTCTGTGTCTACTGCTAACATGTAGCACAGACATACTTTTTGAGTGTAACATCTTTATCATTTAACTTCACACATATTCGACAAACTCTTATAAAGAAAAAGCTATTACATCAGCAATTACAGTTTGAATTGAAGGATATGATTCAAGAGATCTAGCCACCAAAAGCATCCTTATGCATAGAAATTGAGAGTGGGAATAAATCCTCGAAAACTGCAGAAGATTAACCGCTAATCACAATACTCGAAACCTCATAAGGTTACTCTTCTACCAACATCTACATAGCTTGCTGTGTCTGCCCCCTTTTCCTGCATGAATGCTCAAAATAAGTGGAATAGTCTTCTACCTGCTAGTTAGAATTCAGGTATTAATTTAGCACTATTTGGAATCCATCCTGTGGAGCTTTCTCTTCCCAATCCTGTTGTGACCAGCTACATTTCCCCAAAAACCAAGAATCAAATGGCAGAAATATCCATGACCCACTATGCATATTCACAAACAATCTGTGCTGTTGATCAAAATTAATTGAACTTTTCTTCCTGTCCTGTTCACATTTCAAGTTTAACCACCTGGTATGCTCCCCAGCTTTTCTCCTAGCGTCTCCCGCCTCACCCAAAAATAGATTTATTGAATGATTTATTCATTAATAATTTTATTTTCCAAAAGACATCCTAGACAACTCCCCAACGGACATGTTCCCCCATTTCCTTCTCTTCATCCAAAAAGTACTTCTTCCTGATTTTTTTTCTCAATCCAGGTATGATTTGTTTTTCATTGTCCAAGCTTCCCTCCTGGTTCTATCGCCAACCCACAAACAACTCCACAATCTGCAGCCAAAATTAGATTCAAAGGATTTATAACCACGACAACATGAACTTTCTCATCTTCTTTATTACTTTATCAATCCATGACAATTCCTCTCTTTGTCCATTAATTCACAAGTACTTACTTCCAAATGTATTTCTTTACCAACTCCTGGTCTTTTAATAAAGCATGCTAGGTGATCGATTATCAATTATCATCACCCAGAACTTTCTGAAATGTATCAGGCAGAAGCATAATAATTTGTTAATTTGGTCGTGTCAACAACTACACTGATTTATTGTGAAGTCTACTTTTCAATTACGTTCTTAATTCACTGCAGTATTTAATTTGTTTATACCTGCTACAGTATTAAAATCACCAACATTGACTTCAGTGTTAATGTATGCTTCTCTCTTAATTCACTGATAAATGCACTGCTTGACTAATGCCCCCACCGAGGCCTGCTGCTTCATTAACATTGACTGGTAGACTGGCGAGCACAATCCTCCACTAATTTACAAATTCTGTGGCTGCCTGTGCTCATTTACTTTATTAATTCATTGGTGCTATTGATATCTTGCAATGTTTATAGCAACACTTCATTTCTATAGTTGAATGATCATGCAATCAGTTTCTTTAGGTTTGTATATAAATTATCAAACATGGCCATTAACACATTTTATTGAAAATTCTTCTTCTATTTTGTGGGCACTTGGATAATGTATCGTCATGTTAACAAAAAGTATTTTCTCACATTAAGAATAATGATCAATGCCTGGGTTGTTCTTTCCGGTGGAGAAATAAAGAAACAAAACACTGGAATCACTCAAGGACCAATTAAATGTTCTGCCTGGAGGAAAATGAAGATGTTATACATCGGTATTGGTACGTGTTTATTATTGTCACGTATACCTAGATTAATTAAAAACTTTGTTCTGCATGCTTGGTATTGATATATTAGGTTTGTTATTGTCATGTGTAGTGAGGTACAGTGAAAAGCTTTGTTTTACATGCTATTCAAACAGATCAGATAGTCTATAAATAAATACAATTAAGTCAAACTCAAGTGTAATAGATACAGCAAATGTTTGAGCCGATATTACTCTAATAAAATCCATTTAGTTATCTTAATGGTGTATATGGGGCTTGGATCTTCAAAAATTATGGAAAGTGACCACAATTCAATAGTAATGTTAAGCATTTTTGCAAGATCTGAGGTCATGATCATCCATGTGCAGAGATGAAGAAAGAATAATTTAAAAGTTTAACCCAGAATTTATATCAGGTAATATAGAAAGACGTGGAATGAACTTCGAAAAAAAACACTAATTTTTTTTAATTATAGAAATCACTCAACATTGGAGATACTGGTTTAATTGCTACACAGTCTGATTACAGAGAATCAGGATAAATAATCAAACTTAATTCAGAAAATATAGCTTAGGAACAGAACTAATCAAGAGTTCCATGGAACGCCATTCCTAAACTTTCTGAAAGGCTTATGGGCTTGTCCCAATTAGGCAATTTTGTCGGTGACTGCCGCCGACTGTCATAGTCGTAGCAGGTCGCTGAAAAAACGGCGACTGGACCAATGGGCCTGTCCCACTTAGGTGATTTTTTTTAGGCGACTTCCGGCAAATACGACATTGAAATTCACCGGTCAGCACCAGCAACAACCTATGTCACCTGCTGACAAACAACGACACCCTGGCGACAACCGACGACATCCTGGCAACTGCCTACATTAACTTGGCAACAACCTACGACAGTACCTATTTCAAGCTACGCTCATTTGGCGTCAAACCCAAGGTCGCCACTGTCGCTGAAAAATTTTCAACATGTTGAATGTCCTTCCTCAAGTTTGGAGACCAAAGCTGCACACAATACTGCAGTGTGGTCTCACAGCTCAACTCTTTGCTCCTGTACTCAACTCCTCTTGTTATGAAGGCCAACATACCATTCACTTTCTTCACTGCCTGCTGTACCTGCATGCTTACTTTCAATAACTGATGAACAAAGACCCCCCAGATCCCGTTGTACTTCCCCTTTTCCCAACTTGACATCATTTAGATAATAATCTGCCTTCCTGTTTTGGTCACCAAAGTGGATAACCTCACATTTATCCACATTAAACTGCATCTGCCATGCATCTGCCCACTCATTCAACCTGTCCAAGTCACCCTGCATCCTCATTGCATCCTCCTCACAGTTCACACTGCCACCCAGCTTTGTATCATCTGCAAGTTTGCTAATGCTACTTTTAAACCCTTCATCCAAATCATTAATATACATTGTAAATAGTTGTGATCCCAGCACTGAGCCATGCGGTACCCCACTAGTCACAGCCTGCCAGTCTGAAAGCCGTTAATTCCTACCCTTTGTTTCCTGTCTGCCAATCAATTTTCTATCCGTCAGCACTCTACCCCCAATACCATGTGCTCTAATTTTGCTCACTAATCTCCTGTGTGGGACCTTACCAAATGCTTTCTGAAAGTCCAGGTACACTACATCCACTGGCTCGCCCTTGTCCATTATCCTGGTTACATCCTCAAAAAATTCCAGAAGATTAGTCAAACATGATTTTCCCTTCGTAAATCCATGCTAACCCGGACTGATCCTGCTACTGCTATCCAAATGTGCTGCTATTTCATTTTTATTATTGACTCCAGCAACTTCCCTACCACCAATGTCAAGCTAACTAGTCTATAATTCCTTGTTTTCGCTCTGCCGCCCTTCTTAAAGAGTGGGACAACATTAGCTACCCTCCAATCCACAAGAACTGATCCTAAATCTATAGAACATTGGAAAATGATCACCAATGCGTCCACGATTTCTAGAGCCACTTCCTTAATTACCCTGGGATGCAGACCATCAGGTCCTGGGGATTTATCAGCCTTCAGTCCCATCAGTCCACCCAACACCATTTTCTGCCTAATGTGAATCTCCTTCAATTCCTCCGCCTCCCTAGGTCCTCTGGCCACTAGTACATCAGGAAGATTGTTTGTGTCCTCCTTCGTGAAGAAGGATCCAAATTACCTGTTCAACTAATCTGCCATTGCCTTGTTCCCCTTTTCAGTCTTCAAGGGTCCAACTTCGGCCTTAACAATTTTTTTTTCCTGTTCACATACCTAAAGAAGCTTTTACTATCCTCCTTTATATTCTTGGCTCGCTTACCTTCTAACCTCATCTTTTCTCCCCGTATTGCCTTTTTAGTTATTTTCTGTTGCTCTTTAAAAGTTACCCAATCCTCTGGTATCCCGCTCATCTTTGCTATGTTATATTTCTTCTCTTTTATTTTTATACTCTCCCTGACTTCCCTTGTCAGCCACGGTCGCCCCTTACTCCTGCATCTTCTGTATTATTCCTAGAAATACATAGAAACATAGAAAATAGGTGCAGGAGTAGGCCATTCGGCCCTTCGAGCCTGCACCGCCATTCAATATGATCATGGCTGATCATCCAACTCAGTATCCTGTACCTGCCTTCTCTCCATACCCTCTGATCCCTTTATCCACAAGGCCCACATCTAACTCTATATACACTAAATACCTGCCATTGTTGTTCTACTGTCATCCCTGCTAGGGTATCTTTTCAGTCAACTTTGGCCAACTCCTCCCTCATGGCTCCATAGTCCCCTTTGTTCAACTGTAGTTTTTTTTTAATATTTTATTTATTAGAGGTAAATACATCAATGTACTTCACTTATATCTTGTTACAATCATTGTACCCCATAATTCTATGGCTTTTAAAGAAAAAGAATAGAAAGAAAGAGAGTGAAATAGGTGAAAAGAGCTGTGACAGTGAAAGAGCGTGCCAAAAGAGAGAAGAAACCCTTGGTCAAAGAATTAGAGAAAGGGGGTTAAGAGATAGACCCTTAAAAAAAAAGGAAAAGGAAAAGAAAAAAAGCCACTTACTCCGTGTTATATACATCACGCAAAAGGAATCCACCAACTCCATAGTTTTTCATCCCCCCCTACCAAGGACCGAGGTACTCCTGCACCATATCTTTGTAGCAATTCTATAAATGCAGACCACGTCTGAAAGAAGCGTTCTGATTTTCCTTCCAAGCGGAGTCTCATATCTTCCAGATGTAGTGTTTCAAACATAGTTGAAATCCACATATTTAATGTTGTTATAGGAGCTTTTTTCCAGAATTTTAAGATTAGTTTTTTTCCTATTATTAAGCCGTAATCAAATACATTCTTTTGATATGCATTTAATTCCGGACTACCTTCTGTCATTCCGAAAATAATCCATTCTAGCTTTGGTGTCATTTTTATTTTAAACACTTTTGTGAAAATTTCAAAGATTTCAATCAAAAACCTTTGAATTTTTGTACAAAAGATGAATGAGTGCGCTATTGTAGATTCTTGACAGTGGCATTTATCACAAATTGGTGAAATGTTAGAGAAAAATGTATTTCATTTATTTTGAGTAGTATAATCTATGTATAATTTTAAATTGTATTAAAGTGTGTCTTATGTTAATTGAGCATTTGTGCACATTTAATAAGTATTCTTTCCACCTTTCATTGGAAATTTTTATGCTTAGTTCGTTTTCCCACTCACCTCTAATACCTTCCGTTGTTGGTATTACTGCATTTAGTATAATATTATATATATATGTGAACTTAAATTTGGTGATTCTGCCTTTGTATTCATTACTTCATCTAGTAAGTCTAATGGCATTGTGTGAAATTCATGTGCATGTTTTTTCAAATAATCACATATTTGGAAATATTTAAAATACTGATTGTTACCCAGATTGTATTTTAGTTGTAATTGTTTAAATGATAACAATTTTCCCGTATCATACAAATCTCCCAAAGTTTTAATTCCTGCTCTTTCCCATTGTATGAATGCTTTGTCTATAATCAAGGGTTTAAACAGAGGGTATTTAGCAATAGGAGATAGGAGAGATAAGTTTCTTAATTTTTAATTGTATTTTATTTGTTTCCAAAGTCTGATTGCACTATGTATAATTGGGTTTTTGTTGTAGTTTGTATTATTCACGTCATTGGTGAAAGAAGGATCGCACTAATATTAAAGGGGGAGCAGTCCTCTTTTTCCATAATGATCCATTCTGGTTGATGAAGAGCATTATCCAACAATTGAATCATATTTCTAATATTTACCGACCAATAATAATACATAAAATTAGGCAGTGCTAATCCCCCTACTACTTTGGGTTTATTCAGGTCTGGTCTTTGTATTCTATGGGTCTTATAATCCCAAGTAAAATTTGTAATATCTGAGTCCAATTTTTTAAAAAACTTTTTGGGTAGATATAGTGGGATTGATTGGAACAAGTATAGAATTTGTGGTAGAAAAATCATTTTTATGGCGTTTATTCGACCTATTAAGGACATCGGGAGCGTTTTCCAGGATTTAATTAAATTATGTAATTTCTTAAGTACAGGGTTATAGTTTGCTTTAAACATATCTCGATATCTTCTAGTAATTTCAATGCCCAAGTATTTAAATTTTCCCCCAGCTATTTTAAAAGGATGTATAGAATCTTTCGGTTTTATTGACATGATTTCACTTTTATTCCAGTTTATTCTATAACCTGAAAATGAACCAAAATCCACAATTAAATTTAAAATATTGGGTATAGTGATATGAGGCTTTGTGATGTACAAAAGTACATCATCAGCGTATAATGATATTTTATTGTTTGAATATTTTGTCTTATATCCGTGGATATTCGGATGAGTTTTAATGCTTTCCGCTAGTGGTTTAATTATGAGGGCAAATAGCAATGGTGATAATGAACAACCTTGTCTATTACCCCTTGACAGTTGAAATTTCATGGATAAAATATTATTAGTTAATATTCTGGCCGTTGGCTTAGTATATATTAATTTAATCCATTGAATGAAATTCTCTCCCAGTTGAAATATTTATGGATCTATGAATCTATGAACGGGGACCATATTCTAATAAATAATTCAGGTTTGTCGATTAAGACAAATCTAATTTTTTCCAGATTTAAGGTCTCCAAGATCTCCATAATCCACATTTTAATTGTAGGGGATGCAGGGTTTTTCCAAAATTTTAATATTAGTTTTTTCCCAGTTATTATACTATAATCCAGGAAATTTCTTTGGTTTATTGTCAGTTTTAGGTATTGTTCAGATATGCCCAATATTATTAATTTAGGATCGGGATCCAGTTGACTATTAACCATTACGGAAATAATTTTAAAAATATTCACCCAAAATGTTTTAATTTTTATGCAATTTACAAAGGTATGGGTTGAATTAGCCTCAGAATATTGACATTTATCGCAGATAGGAGAGATATCAGGAAAAATTCTGTTTAATTTTGTTTTAGAATAATACAATCTGTGTAATATTTTAAATTGTATTAAAGAATGTCTGGCGTTTAACGAACATTGATGTATGTTGTAGGCTTTCATCCCAAATATCTTTCGTTATGGGTTGAACTAATTCATTTTCCCATGCTTGTCTATGTGATTCCGTCGACGGATTCTCACTATCTAACAGAATATTGTAAATATATGATATTAATTTGACTGTGTTGGGATGTTTATTCAAACATTCATCTAGAATCTCTGGCTCTCTAATTCTGTATTCTTGTGTATGTGATTTAACATAATCTTTCAATTGTAAATATCTAAAAAAATTATTTGAATGTAATCCATAATTCTGTAATACCTCCAGAAACGAGAGGAACATACCATTTCTATAAAGATGTCCCATCTTTTTAATTCCATAGTTTTTCCATTGTGTGAAGACTTTATCCAACACCGAAGGCTTAAATGAAGGGTTATTTGCAATAGGGAGCGAAAGTGATAAATTATCCAATTTAAATGTTTTTTTTATTTGTTTCTAAATTCGAATACCGCTATGTATTATTGGATTTTCACTATAGATCTTTTTGTTCAATTTTGTAGGGGATAGGAGAATCGGACCAATTTAAAATGGCAGACAGTCCTACTTTTCCATCTTTAACCAATCTGGTTATTGATCCATATCTTCCAACCAGAAATTTAAGTTTTTGACATTGACTGCCCAGAAATAAAATAAGAAATTTGGTAAGTAATCCTCCATTCGTCTTAGATTTACATGTGTTTTTTACTTATTCTGTGATTCTTATAATTCCAAATAAAACTTGTTACAATAGAGTCAATTTTTTAAAAGAAATTTTAGGTAGGTATATTGGAATTGATTGGAAGAGGTATGGAAGTTGAGGAAGGAAAATCATTTTAATTGCATTAATTTTACCAAGCATTGAAATAGGAAGCGTTTTCCAGTATTGAATATTCTTATGCAATTTAATAAGTAAAGGCACGAAATTTGATTTAAATAATGAAGTATATTTCTTGGTCACATAGATTCCTAAGTATTTAAATTTTTCATTCACTATTTTAAAAGGTGATTGTTGCAATATGTATACATTGGGTTCCATTATTGGCATAATCTCACTCTTCTTCCAGTTAATTCTATATCCTGAAAATAAACCAAATTGAGTTATAAGATTTAACAGATTAGGGATACTAATTTCTGGATTTGTAATATATAGTAATACATCATCTGCATATAGAGATTTTTTATTAACTGTATTTTTAGTATTATACCCATATATTTCTGGATGAGCTCGAATTCTTTCTGCTAGTGGTTCTATAACAAGAGCAAATAGTAACGGTGATAACGGACATCCTTGTCTACAACCTTTAGATAAATCAATTTTTTTTGATAACATTCGATTTGTCATTAATCTGGCTGTTGGATTGGTATATAAAAGCTTAACCCATGTACAAAACTTCTCATCTAATTGAAAATTTTCCATCTCCGAAAATAAATAGGGCCATTCAATTTGATCGAATGCTTTCTCAGCATCTAGCGAGATGACTGCTAAGTCTTCATTAGCTATTCGATTTAAGTATGTAATGTTGAATAATCGTCTCAAATTATAATATGAATAACATTTTGGAATAAAGCAAGTTTGATCGGGGTGTATTAATTTATAAATCACTAAACTTAATCTGTGTGCTAAAATTTTGGTTAACATTTTCTGATCGATGTTTAATAGAGCAATTGCTCTATATGAACCTGGATCTTCAAGGTCCTTATCCGTTTTTGGAATAAGTATTATAGTAGATTCATTTAAGGTTTCTGGGAGTTTCTGTTGCATGAATGCTTGCGTATATAATATCTGTAGGCGTGGCGAGATCAAATCATGAAATTCTTTATAAAATTCACTATTAAAACCATCTGGTCCAGCGGCCTTTCCATTTTTTAAAGAATTAATAGATTCCTCAATATCTTTTACTGATATTTCGCCCCCTAATAATTCCCTCTCTTTCAAATCTAAACCAGTAAGGTTACAATTCTGTAAGAATAATTCCATTCCTACAGAGCCCCCCGCCGTTTTGGTTGAATAAAGTGTTTGATAGTATTGAGAGAATCTATCATTAATATCCTTGGGTGATGTTAATATTTCTCCCGTAGCTGATTTAATTTTATATATTGTTTTTTCCCCTTCCTGTTTCTGGAGCTGGCGTGCCAATAATTTTTGTGGTTTATCTCCAAATTCCCTGTTGAAATTTGGAGATAATACCTTAACCATATACTTCCATTCAACCTGATCAAATGCTTTCTCTGCATCCAGCGAAATAATTGCGAGATTTGGATC